>JAMYHX010000339.1:0-46841 GCA_025529335.1 Rhizopus sp. PT2906
TCTGTGGCCATCAAAAGTCAAGCTGGTGGCCACTAATCTATCCCTTCTTATGTGCCTAGTGCCACAGAGATACGCTCTTCATGTCTTCCTGTTCCTTCTTCTGGCGGGGTAGTCCATTGCCCCAGAAGCAAGGACATGAAGAAGACGTAGATGATAGAAACATGGTCCACTCTTCGTCTCGGCCTATTAAGAGACGCAAGACCCAGAGCGGCCATGTTTCTATCTACAAATAGATATTTTTTGGATATGGCTCTCTCTGTTTCTGCTTGCCTGATTCTCCTTCTCTCTCTTACTTCTTGACTGTCTGTTTGCCTGTTTGTTCGGCTGTCTGCTTGCCTGGCTGTCTCTTTGGCTGTCTCTCTGTCTCCCTTTCTCTCTCTGCCCGTCTCTTTGTCTCTGCCTTTGCCTGCCTGACTGTCTCTCTCTCTCTATCGTTCTCTGTCATATATGGCGATAAATAAAAGGAAAGGTAACACTGCATAAAAAAGTCAAGATTATTACAGGTTCGCGTATATAAAAAGTAAAGATAAATGCTGTAATTGAATTAATAACGGATTTTAAAAGTATTTCTTTTCTACGATTCGCAGATCACATGTTTTCAAACATGGACAAGTTGCTCACTTTTTATGGCTTTAATACTGCTAAATATAGGTTTAATTTATACCAAGGCAAACAAAGAGCTCCCGAAATGATGGTCAATATGCTATTTAACGGCGGTGCTAAATACAATAGGAAAAAGTGTTTTAAAAAGAAGAACAAAAAAGAAAAACGAAAAAACAAAAAAAAAGAAGCGATTGCATAAAAACGAAAAGAAGAAAGGAAAGAATAGGCAACAGCAATACAGAAAGTAAATCCATAACTACAGTTTTATGTGTTAGAATAAACCTACTCATTTTATGTACTTTACTAGGAGAAATAAATGGAAACCTTTGAAATTTAAAGAACACAGGTCCAAAGTTCCACTTGTTGTCCTTGAGAGTGATATGTTCGGGAAGGACATAGTGAAATTGAAAGGCTTACGTTGCGGTGCTGCTGGTATCATGTGGCGCTGCTTGAAAAGAGAAAAGCTGCTGGTGACCTTCTTATTGTACCAATTGATGAATTCAAAACCTCAAGAAATTGTAGTTGGTATGTGGCTGATACTTTGGATAGTGTGAGTGGCGTCAAAAGCGATAGTGTACTTGTCTGTAAAACATGTAATACATTATAGCAACGCGATGTCAACGCTGCAAAGAATATGATGAAAATCTCTATTGCAATCTGGAAAGGCTTGGGTTGGCCTGAAGTTTATTCCAGAGGTTAGACTCATATTTAATTCACATATCGCCATATTAAACACGGTTTTCCTTGAAAAAGGAATTTAGATTATTACAGGTAAAAGAAAAAAACTAACATCGTTTGAATTTAAAGTGTAAAAACTGTAAACTCAGGTCAGTTATCACTTACAAAAAATGTTTTTCTTTTGAATAAAGAATAGTAATTGTTGCTATTGACTCTTATTGTTATTTTATACATTAAACATCAGCAACTAAACGGTGTAGATTGATTGTGGATAAATGGATCAGTCTCAGTGAGAGAATCAGACTTTTGAATGACTTGAAGATCTGGAAGAGACCAGAAGAGGCGGTTTCCTTTTGGAAGGAAAGAAACCGCGCCTTGTCTGTAACAGATGGTGAGACCGTTGTGGCTGTTGAGGATGAAACTGAACAAGAATTGACGGAGAGGGTTAGCTGCGACGTCCAGCAACAGAGACGCTGGATTTGAACCATATGGATGTTACGAAGCGTTTCTTCAAGTACTGAACCTTTTGTTAATGAAGATCTTGCCAGATATCCAGAAAGATATTAGACTGAGATAGCCAAATAAAGCCGCTTTCGAAAAAATCCAAGGCAGACCAGAAGCCGCAATCTCACAATTAACTAACGGTGTCGTGCTTACATGGATTATGTATCTCTTTTGTTTATTCTCAGCTAATAGACGACGTCGGATTTATGCAGTCGTTATTCCTTATTATTTCTTTTTTCTTTTTTATAAACAAATGTTGTCTGTTGACTCTTCATCGCTTTACAACTATATATGCATAAATATCACACATATATTAGGGTCTCTGAAGTGACTAACGGTGATTTTGGAACGTCTCTGTTGGCAAGGTTTCCGGCAAATGCAGCAATGCTTCGTTGTGTAAGAATGTAATAAAACTTGCACAACTTGCACAGTAACGTGTGAGCACCAAGTTCGTGTTTTGTTTCCAGATCCACGGTACGTACACTATGATCACATAATATATCCCTGATAAATACTAATGCTAACTTACTAGGATTTGATGTTGCTTTCTATATGGCAGATCTCAGCCACGAAGGCATCTATATCTTCACGGAGGTAGCCAAGGCGGGGTTTCCTCGCTCCATTACAGAACTAGCTCAGTTCATCAGCATGAGGACAATCAATCAGCTTTTGCAAGTTAGCCAGTGCTTTTGGGAGCATTGCTACTTGCAAAAGTAGTGTCCTGACTTATGGGATAAGATGGTTCAAGAGGTGGATCATGGTGCCTTGAACTCTACTAAAAAACCACAAGCATAGTGACGTCTGTCCTTGCCCAATAAACTTTTAATAAAGATGTACTTTTTTTAAAAAAATAAAATAAAATACTTTAAACATTCAAGCATGTAGCATGAGTTATTAAGCATTGAAAGAGAGAAAGTCTTTAGGACAGTAAAGTTTTTCAATAGGAAGGCATTAGTATAAGTAAAATTGCCTCCATAGCATTGGAAAATAAGAGTCTGCATGATGTTAAATTTTCCTTATAAGTTGAACTCTCTCTCTTTGAAATTAGAGGACAATCGCCATTTTGGAGACAAATTTCTCTTTACAGCTAAAAAAAGATACAAAGAGACATGGCTAAAAGTTTATTGAGATCCAGAGCTAAGAATGATAAGAACAACTTGAGAAGCATTTAGAATATTTTTCTTATCAACAAATCAGAGATTTCATTATTCCCATTTTTTAATATGATTGATCGTATTGTTTGATCTAAACTTTAATAGTGAAACCATTAATTTGTGTAAGCCTATTTACTTTTATCCGTTCCAATATTTATCACAAGACACTCCTTCTTTTATCAACAATGCGATCAATTTAGTAAATACAGCATATCGTCATTTATCTAAGCATAGACACAATCAGTTGCCATCTTTACTTTCTTTTTTTGGATGTACAACTGTGTGTCTTGTTTGATGGAATAAAGCTGAATAATACTGAATCTTTATCAGACAGATCTGTTGGCAGGACAACAAGCAAAGAATCTCCACAATTTCTATGTACTACAGAGATAAGATATGTGTAAAGTTTATTTCTAAAAAAGGTAATCAACAAAAAAAAAAGACCTAAGCATCCTTGATAATCTTTGCAACGAGATCACCAGCTGATAGCGAATCACCCTCGTTCACGGCTACACGTTCAACTTTACCAGCAACAGGAGAAGTGACAACAGTCTCCATTTTCATTGCTGAGAGCACAGCCAAGGGATCGCCTGCCTTGACATGACTTCCTTCCTTAGCACGGATTTCAACGACAACACCAGACATGGGGGCACCAATATCACCAGGATTAGAGGCGCTAGCCTTTTCACGAGTGACAATCTCGACGGCAGAGTTACGATCGACGATACCGACGACACGAGCCTCACCATTGAGTTCAAAGTAGACATCACGCTTACCGTCGTTGTTGAGAGGACCTACAGCCAAGAGCTTGATGATCAAGGTCTTGCCTTCTTCAATCTCTACATGGAACTCTTCGTTGATCTCGGGCTTGCACAAGAAGTAACGTGTGGGCAGGACAGAGAGATCACCGTACTGGTTGACTGTATCCTTGTATTCGGCAAAGACCTTGGGGTACAATGCAGCAGAGATCACATCGTAATCACGGATGCTTGAACCGTACTTCTCAACAAGTTCTTCCTTGAGCTTGGCCATGTCGAGAGGAGGCAAAGTGGCACCAGGTCGGCCGTCGAGGCGAGGCAAGTCGCGGATGATGTTTGTGCGTAAGGGTTCAGGGAATCCGCCATAAGGTTGACCGAGATAACCTTGGAAGAATTCGACGACAGAGGTGGGGAAGGAAAGAGAAGAGGCGCGTTCTTCAACTTCCTTGGCAGTCAAGTTGTTGGATACCATGAACTGAGCGAGATCACCAACGACCTTGGAAGAAGGAGTCACCTTGACGAGATCACCACAGAGTGCATTAGCCTCTGTGTAGGCCTTCTTGATCTGTTTCCATTGAGTGCCCAAACCGAGTTGAGCAGCTTGGAACATCAAGTTGGTGTATTGACCACCAGGCATTTCATGATCATAGACACCAGAGTCGGCAGAACGCACGTTGGCTTCAAAGCAAGAGTACAACAGACGGCATTGTTCCCAATATGAGTTGATGGCATGTACGTCCTCCATGCGAATACCTGTGCCCAAATGAGTTTGTTCCAAACCGGCGACGAGTGCACCCATGGCAGGCTGTGAGGTGGTGCCTGACATGGCGTCAATAGCAACATCGACAATATCAGCGCCTGCAGCAGCAGCAGCCATCATACTTGCGACACCTGTACCGGCTGTATCATGTGTGTGGACATGGATAGGTAAGTCAGGGAATTTGGCACGAATGCTAGAGATCAACAGCTTGGCAGCTTCAGGCTTCAACAGACCAGCCATGTCCTTGATACCCAAGATATGAATACCTTCCTTCACAAGTGTTTCGGTCAAATCGAGATAGTACTTGAGATCATACTTTTTACGGTTGGGATTGGATACATCACCAGTATAACAGATGGTGGCTTCCACAACACCACCTGCCTTCTTGACAGCATCGATACCCAATCTCATGTTTTCGACATAGTTCAATGAATCAAAGATACGGAAGACGTCCATACCACACTTGACTGCCTTGTCACAGAATTCGTAAACGACATTGTCTGGGTAAGAGGTGTATCCGACTGCATTGGCACCACGCAAGAGCATCTGGAAAGGAATGTTGGGCACCAACTTACGAAGAGCAGCTAATCTGTCCCAAGGATCTTCATGAAGGAAACGCATGGCCACATCAAAGGTTGCACCACCCCAGCATTCGAGTGAGAAGGCGTTGGCCAAAGCGTGAGAGGTAGCAGGAGCGATTCTTAAGAGATCTGTAGAAAATGAATTTCATGTGTCTTTCATTGTTCTTTTTTACTTACCGATCGTTCTTACACGGGTTGCCAATAAACTTTGATGAGCATCTCTCCAGGTTGTATCCGTAATGAGCACACCAGGATAAGCACGGACAGCCTTGGCGAAGGCTTCAGGGCCTTGTTCCACAATGATCTTTCTCCAACCTTCTGTCGCAGGAGCGGACACATCGACCGTCTTATCACTTCCACTCTCACGCAACACAGGCACTTCGATTTCCTGTTTGAACGAAGGTTCGCCGATCTGCCCCTTGATCTGAGACCCATTGACGACGATATCACCGAGGTAACCGAGGAGACGCTGAGCACGGTTCTGGAACTGAACGAGACGGAAAAGGTCGGGAGTATCATCAATGAAGGTGGTCCAGCAGTTACCGTTGATAAATGTATCATGAGTGAGCAAACGTTGCAAGAAGGGGATATTGGTCTTGACACCACGAATTCTGAATTCAACAAGGGCTCTCACAATCTTGCGACGTGCCACTTCATAAGTAGATCCCGAGCAGGAGACCTTGACCAATAACGAATCATAATGTGGGGTGATGATAGCACCTGCGTACCCGGCACCACCGTCCAGACGGACACCGTTACCACCAGAGGAACGGTAGACTTCGATCTTGCCTGTGTCCGGTTGGAAGTTCTTCTCGGGGTCTTCTGTCGTCACACGGCACTGGATCGCGAACCCACGTTGGCGAATACGTTGTTGAGTGAGGCCGAGTTGAGGCAAGAGAGCACCAGCAGCGATCTGGATCTGAGCTGCGACGATATCGATACCTGTGATCTCTTCGGTAATCGTGTGTTCGACTTGGATACGAGGGTTGATTTCGATAAAGTAGTATCTGTTTTGGTTGTCGACAAGGAATTCAGCTGTACCCGCATTCTTGTACTTGACAGCCTTGGCAATCTTGATTGCATCGTTGAGGATTGCTTCACGCACCTTGTTATCGAGGTTCTTGGCAGGTGCAATCTCGACCACCTTTTGGTGTCGTCGTTGGACAGAGCAGTCTCGTTCAAACAAGTGGACGACGTTACCAGCACGATCAGCCAATAATTGGACTTCAATGTGTCTTGGCTTATCAAGGAATCGCTCGATGAACACAGTGCCGTCACCAAAGGCAGCCAACGCTTCAGATTTCGCACGGCTAAAGGCATCTTCCAGACTAGCTTCATCACGTACCACACGCATACCACGTCCACCACCACCCATGGCAGCCTTGATGATGATCGGGAACCCGTGTTCCTTGATGAAGGCTTGTGCTTGGCTGTATTCACTCACTGGACCAGGTGTACCAGGTACAACGGGAACCCCACAGTTCATGGCTATATAAATTAGATCCCAGCCTATGTTTCTTATCTCCCCCACTTACCAATCGTTCTGGCTTTTGTTTTATCGCCTAAACTTTCAATGACATCAGGTGAAGGACCAATGAAAGTGATTCCCGCCGCTTCAACTTTTCTGGCAAACTCAGCATTTTCAGACAGAAAACCATAACCAGGATGAATCATACTGACTCCACGTTCTTTGGCAATCTTTACAATCTCGTCTTGCGCCAGGTAGGCAGCTACTGGTGTGTATTGACCCACACGGCCAAGTTGGTATGACTCATCAGCCTAAACAGAGCGTATTAGTTTCTTTTTCCTTTTTTTTATGTTTTTTTTCTTTACTTTGTATCTGTGCATTGATAATCTATCTTCATGAGAGAAGATAGCCACTGTCTTCATTGAGAGTTCATGGGCAGTACGAAAGACACGGATGGCAATTTCCTAAGGAGGGGGGACATTTTAGTAAGATAACATCAATGTATACGCGCGCGTCTTGTCACTTACACCACGATTAGCCACCAACAGCTTTCGCAGGTTACCCATCACTTCACTATTTCTGCGAATGGTATCGACTGAATGTTCACGAGCAGGAGCACTTGGCATTTGTTTAATAATAATAAAAAAAAAAGGGAAAAAGAACGAAAGAAGAAAGAAAGAGAGAGAGAAAGTCAACCTTTTTATTATTTATATTTTTGCCTGAGAAAAAAAAAAAAAAAAAGCTGGTGTTTCCCGGAATAATTCATGCCTCGTTTCATGTGTCATCATATGTGTACTACAACCACTGAATTGAAATACCGAATTGATAGTAATCAGTAAATCTGTTTGAACTTTAGTTACCCATCAAGTTCATGTGTTCCAATAAAAAGATTTCTAAATCTTGCCAACCACCGCCAACTCTAATCAACACTTTATTCTTCTTATTTCTATATGCCATCAATTTACAAGTGTAGACTTTTTTGCCTCCACCAAGAGAAGGTAAGAGTTCATTGCCAAAGTAATATTTTCCTTGTCCTTGTGGTGATTTTTGACAGTGTATAGTGACTGGACTAGAATTGATAATGGTAGATATCTGTACATCTAATTCATCTTTGGGGTCTGGTTTATAGTATGATTTGCTTCTATTGGATTCAGTTAATATCTTTTTATTCGATCTTGAATCTTCTACTACTACTTTTCTTGTCATCACTGATTTTGGTCTTGGTATCTCATGTGGGGTTTTAGGTCTAGGTATCAGACTAGGTGTCACCGCTCGTCGCATCGTCATCATACTCTGTGGTCTGGGCGGTGATCTATTATCTTCACGATAACGACTACTTAATGTAGCACTTTGATTAGGTGTCGCACTTCTTTTAACTGTTGTTGTTTCATAATTATATTTATTTGGTGTCGCACTTCTTTCGATAGGTGTCGCACTTCTCTCGACCTTGGTCGTTCTATCAACAAGCCATTTATCTCTTCTTTCAAACTTGTTCGGTGTACCAACTCTTTCCAACTTGCTCGGCGTACCACCTCTTTCAAACTTGCTAGGCGTGCCACTTCGTTCCATCAGTTTCGGTGTTCCACTTCGCTCGGGTGTGAACAGAGGACTCCTGGATCGAATATAGAAATCAGGTTCAGGGCTCTTGAACGAACTGGATTCTGCACTCAGTCTTGAGCACGACCTTGCCGGACTCATCGGACGATCCCAAAAGAGGTCTCGTTTTCGTAGTTGGTCCATCGTCATCTTGAGCTGATCCCAGCGGTGGATCATGGCCTCATGTCGCTTAATCGTGACCGAGTCCTTGGAGACTCTGGCTGCGATACCATTTCCGAGCATAGTCAGCATCTTATCGATCGAAGGTGTGTAGTATTTGAACTTGGCTTCAAAGTTTTTCTCGAGTGAACGCAGCTTGTCCGTACTCGAAGACGAGTTACTGTCATTAGACGATGTCGAACAGGTCGATTGAGGGGTTCGAGTGATAAAATGGTAGCATTGAGCCACCGTCTTTTCTAGGCCATTCATCATATCTTCCACCTGATCAGCCACCTGCTTGAACACGGCCAACCAACGGTCTTCCTTGAGCTCCATCTTGAGATCATCGATTTCCAGGCGCAAGTTTTCCCATTTCTCTTGAATCATGGCGTTCTTTCTGACCAAGTTCTCGTCCGTATAGGTCTGGTGATACACTTGTTCGACTTGACTAAAGAGAGGACCGACTTGATTATCAATTTCGATCAACAGGGTCTCGAGGGTATAGCCCTTTTGTCTTTGTTCTTGAAACTGAAAGATGAGAAGCGAGAGTTGGTCGATGCTCAAGAGGATCGATTCCATCCGCTGCTGCAATTCAAATTTCGAACTGAGGTCAAGCTGGAGCTCCTTGATGGATTTTATAAAGTGTTGAAGGCCAGAGTGTTCTGATTGTATCTTGACACACTCGAGTCGATAACCTGGAATGATCTCGTTTAATTCGATCAATAGTTCAATCACATTGGAAATTTCTTCCAGTTTGGCTTCTACAGGTTCAATACTCTTTACAGAATCATTTTCTAATTTTACATTCTCTTCTACTTCAAATGCCAACACATGTCCAATTTGAATCACTTCTAGAATCTTCTCGAGGGCCTTTTCATATCTATTCTTTTGTTCTTCTTGGTCGTTTATTTCAAATATTCTTTTTATTTCCTCTTCACTAGGTACACTGACTTGATTTAACTTTAAATAAAACTGGTCTTCTTCAGGTGTCATCTAATCATACCCTTAATATTTGTTTATTTGTTTTTGTCTCTTTTATACCTTTAGGGTATTTGTACTTTGGGTATCAAAATGGGGGTGTATATATGTTTCTTCTTTTTTTAAAAAGAATAAAGAAGAAGAAGAAAAGAGAAAGAAAAAAAAGGGGGAAGAATTATTAAGACAGTGAAAGAGAGACAAAGACAGACAGAGAGAGAAAAAGAGAAAAAAAAAATCGGACGTTAAATTTAGATGTGTAATGTGATTGGTTAAAATGATATCATATAAAAAATATACACACTTGAAACACTTTATGCTCCTGTGTAAGCGACTTTTTTTTTATTTATGCACATATTTTTTCCCTCTCTTTCTCTCTTTGCAGCTTACAAGTTGTTTTACTTTAAAGTCAGATGATGACGTTTTCTCTCATAGTTTGAGGTTGTTTTTCTAAAGTGTGTGTGTGTGTTTAGGCTGTCAACTTGATTGTAGTAAGAGAGAAAATGGTATAAAGAATATATATAAAAAAATGTAAGGGGGAAGTTTCATTATTACCCCAAAAAAAAGGGGGTAAGAATAAACACGGCCAGTTTAACTCTAAATTCAATTCTCTCTGTTTCTCTGTCTCTCTCCCTTAAAGATAATTTTGACGCATGAAAAAAAAAAAAAAGGTTCATGTGGCGGACTTTATCGAAGCAGCGGGTATTAAAAGCGTACATCTTCATGCTTCAAATGGAAACATATTAAAAAGAGACTGTCAAGGGGAAGAATTATATAAAGGAGGATGAGCTACATTCATAAAGACGAAAAATGAACGAGTTAGTTAAGTTGTTTGAGTAGAAAGGGGATATACTTTTAAACTTACACACATTCGAATTATCTTTTGACACACTCTTAAACTTTAATTTCAAAGTCGAATAACGACGGAACCGTTATGTTTATACTAGATTGTTTCAATCAAGGATTAGACCTGATGAGTGTCAAGCATACTAAAAATACAATTCAGCAGGTGAATGTCAAGTTTTCTTGAATAGTCTGTGGTGCCTGGTTTCCAGTTTGATGGTTTAAAATTGTTATGCCACTTAATTGTCCTCCGGCTTACAAACCTACAATCGTGAACGTCATTTTTTGGTCGCCCAAAGACCTTCTTCCACACAGTAAATTACGTCTCTTCATTTACCGCCTTCACTTCATCACATGATAGCAAAGAAAGATAATTGAGTGTTGGCCCTTATTCTTGGTCAAAAATAATGTAATTTTAATATGACCATTTTTAAAATGAACAAGCTAATATCAATACGTAGAATATCATTCGTTCATGTGGACGAAGCTTGTTCTTAATTTTAAATAGTAACAGTTGGTAATAAATGTATATTCATCTTTATCTTCAGTCTTTATGTTGTCGAGTTCTCTCGCCAAAGAATCTAAGGTCAGATTGGTCTAAACTTTAGACTATAGAACTCATTCTTAGAAGTTTGTCAAATCAGCGTTATTTTAAGTCGATGTGATATACCAATTACAAAAACTTATGACGCCGTATGCGAATTTCAGAAAATTTGACGGGCGTATAGGCACTGGATGCTTTTTTTTTTTTTCCTGCTATCAAGTTGACATTGCAGTGAGAGTAGAAAAAGGAAGAAATCTAAAGTGAACACACTTTGACGATAACTCTTTTCTTTCCTTATAAAGCATATTTACTGTGACATGCTGTTTACATGAAGCTTTGGTTCATTTAAAGATTGTTGAAGAATTTCTAAATGCCAACCATAGATGAAGACGAGAAAAAAAAAGAAAGGAGAATCTGGACGTGACACTAAACAAGTAAATTCCAACAAAGGAAACTGGTCTTGGCAAGTTGTAATTGGCTTTCTTTGTTGATCGCGACTCATTATTAAAAGCAATTGTATCATATTAGACTTCTTTTGACAATAGAATTCTTAGTTACGTGTCTATGAAAGCCTGCTTTTAGATTGACATATATTGATGTAGGAAGTGAGTTTTTCATGTACGCTTAACTCGCACCTATTCTTAATTGAGACAAACCCATATAATCTCGCCACTTTTTTTTAATTGAAAAGCGTGTGTTGTTCTATTTCAATGGGTGTAGCAATGAGCACCGTACACTTGATGAGCTGACAATTCTGTGTACAAGCTGTATTATAAAACTCATTACTTTCTGGAAAAGGTGTACCTTGATCACACATTTGTACAACTGGGATCCAAATGGAATGAAGCGCGCGTTGTTTTGTACAAACTTTTTGATTTCATGTGTAATCAACTTGATGTCCTTAGCAGCATTCTATGGGTACCTTTATTTATAGTTGATAAGCTCTCGACCAATTTGAATGCAATGCTGCCAGAGGCTTGTTTATATTATTTTATCTATGGTTAAGATAGATACTTGAGGGCAATATATGATTATAGAGGGCCATCGGAACATGAAAGCATAAAAGAGAGCAACGAGGTTAGCCTCCTAATCTATCCGTCATCGGGTTAAAGAGGGGGAGAAAAGCAGATGAAGGTCCGCCAAACTAAAAGTCTTTTTGAAAATAGATATATCATGAGCATAAGTTATGTCTAGTTTAGTACATGCTTTCTTTATTCTTTTGTATAGAAAATTCCCCCTTTTTTTGTTTATTCAAAGGTATTTTAATTGTCAATGAAAAAAAGTCAATCGGATGAAAGGGAATACATCAAATGTTGAAATTTAATTTTCTATTTTTGGAAAATTCACAAGTACAGTGCTCCAAGGCGGTGAATTTCTTCTCACACTAAAGCACATTGACATATTCTTTGTCACATTTTATTTCAATAGTCATCCTTTGTATAAGTTCAGAAAAAGGCGAACCATCAACTCTGTAATCCTTTCCTTTCCCCATATTTCATTCATTGTGCCGAGTTCTGAATTTACTCGCTTACAAGTGCTTTATTTGATTGAAATGAAGCTTATGACTTTCTTATTTAAAATCGTTAATATAGGTGAATTAACAAATACATCTTCTTTAACCTTCTTTATTGCTATTCCTGTAATTGGTTTTACTTTAAAGGAGGGGAAACAACTCTTATTTGCCCTTTTCAGTTTCTTGTATTCTCGCTCAATTTAATTTTCCATATTGCCATCAATAAAAACTAAAAGGCCGTATCCCTCAGCCCAAAAACAAGACCAAATCATTACCAAACTTAACAGTCCTCAAAAAATGACAGATCTCGTAACGTTCATCTTGCTTCCTCAAGATGTTTGGCTTACCATCATTGCCAAGCACTCGGAATCTTGATTCGTCGGACTAGAACACCTGTCTCCATTGAACATCAGCCCAGTGAACATGACTTTTGGGCCCAGTCAAGGCTTCTCAGTCAGCTTGGGTTTGCTTGCTGCAAAATGGTACTTAAAGTCCAACTGTTTTATCCACTTCTTCACAGTTGAGCGAAAAGCATCTTTGTCCATTAGACAGAGTTCACCTCTAAGAGTACCAATTGTTTGGGAACGGATCTCTTCTGATTACCCGTTCCCAATGTCGTTAGGTGTATTCGTCAAAGGTAATGAGCCTGCCTGTGCTCTTTCCTGTCAAACTCGTGCTAGTGGAAGCCACTCTATCGGTAGTAACTTGTACAATTGTGCGCTTCATGCCAATCATTTTGATGCTAATTTCGCGAGCTTTGATCATTATATGCAGGAAAAAATAGTTTGGAGTAAATTGCTTATTTTTGAGTGGACAAAACATTAGTCTCTATACCAAATATGACGACTTAGAAAACTCTATATCATAAACCTTAAGCTATACAGTTTACAACACATGTTAAAAATAGATCCTTTATTGTTATGAATAGCGCTAAGCCATGTATCAGCGCTGAAAAGAAGGCAACATATCCACCACGGATACCCTTCATAGTCAAACCAGTCTTGTTATTATTCATTAGAAGGAGCAACAAGCTCTCTAAATGTAGCATTATGTGTCAGATTGATTCATGTTATTACCCTTAATTTACACATATTTGCCGGTGGTCCAATTGCTTTACAACTCATTTTCTTGATAATGACAGAGGAGTAAAGGAACATAGAGACTTGAATCAGAGGAATAGACAAACATTACAGGACGAAAAAGTACCAAAATTTGCGTGTTTTACAAGCGGAAGATTGCTTGTCAATGGGAGCATGACCACTTCGGGCCTTGAGTTTCTTGATTGGCCCAGAGGAAGAGTGATTCATGTTTCTATCATCTACGTCTTCTTCATGTCCTCGCTTCTGGGGCAATGGACTACCCCGCCAGAAGAAGGAACAGGAAGACATGAGGAGCGTATCTCTGTGGCACTAGGCACATAAGAAGGGATAGATTAGTGGCCACCAGCTTGACTTTTGATGGCCACAGAAGGGACCAAATGAGTAGATGGGGGGACATAAAGGCACGAGCACATCAGCAGAAAACGTAACATCAGGATCTTCCCGACACTTGGAGAAGAAAAGACCAAAAGGCCATTCACGGGACGTTTGCCGATATAATATTGTTAATGAACATATATTTTTACTTTGCAAATATAAGAATACCACAAGATGGAAAAAGACATTTGATGAGCAAACAAAAGAAAGAAATTCATGGCAAAAAAGAAATTTATCTTTAAATACAAGAACAAATGTTGTCAGCCAATTACATCTTGTGAATTGTCATCAACTACTACAGACTACAGATGTTATGAATCGGTGTTGTGGGCTTATTACGAGGCGTCACGCCAATATTTAAGATGAATTTGGCTTGTGTACGAAATAAATATTGATTCTATTTCGTCAAATGGTGTATAATCTTCTTTGGTATAAACATAGAAACACGATGATCTGAAAATACAATCGTTTATATTGGTAAATAAGAGAAAAAGGGGCAAAAGGGGCAGAATGGGTTGTTCTCACTGTAACAAGTGTTTATTAAGTTAGACGTGTGTTTTTCAAATAGTTTAAAATAGTATAATCAAAGGGGAAACAATCAAGTAAGAAACCATTATCATTAGCGCATTATAAACACAGTTGCCTTAAGTCCGTTATTAATTCAATTACAGCATTTACCTTTACTTTTTTTATATGCAAACCTGTAATAACCTTGACTTTTTTATGCAGTGTTACCTTTCCTTTTATTTATCGCCATATACGAAGAGAGAGCGAAAGAGAGCGAAAGAGAGAGAGACAGTCAGACAGGCAAAAAGAGAGAGAGGCAGTCAGACAGACAAAGAGATAGCCGGGCAGGCAAAGACAGAGACAGAGACAGAGACAGAGACAGAGACAGAGACAGAGACAGAGACAGACAGTCGGGCAAGCAAAGAGAGAGACAACAAGTAGGCAAAGAGACAGCCGGGCAGGCAAAGACAGAGGCAGAGAGACAGGCAGAGAGAGAAAGGGAGACAGAGAGACAGCCAAAGAGGCAGCCAGGCAAGCAGACAGCCGAACAAACAGGCAAACAGACACCCAGGAAGTAAGAGAGAGAAGGAGAATCAGGCAAGCAGAGACAGAGAGAGCCATATCCAAAAAATATCTATTTGTAGATAGAAACATGGCCACTTTGGGTCTTGCGTCTCTTAATAGGCCGAGACGAAGAGTGGGCCATGTTTCTATCATCTACGTCTTCTTCATGTCTTCGCTTCTGGGGGCAATGAAATACCACGCTAGAAGAAAGAGCAGGAAGACATGAAGGACGTATCTCTGCGGCACTAGGTATACAAGCAGGAACGGAGGGGGGGCACAAAGACACGAACGCACCAGGAGAAAAAGTGATGCCAGGATCTTTTCGGCACGAAGAGATAGAAAGGACCAAAAGGTCATTTACGGGCCGCTTACCAAAACGGCTCCCACCAAACTGGGACGGTCTTTGGAGAGCAGCACGAAGGGAATCATCTTGACGATTGCGCTGGAGTACAAAGCGACAAGGCAAGGGAGTGGAGGCACGACCAGAGGCAACTTTTTTGACCACAGAGACAGCGCCAGCACTGCTTGGGTTTGGACGATGTCGCTTGGTCGGCACAGGACTTGGATCAGCCATGACAAGCTTATGCTTCTTTGGAAAGGTTCTCCATGACAAATCATCACGTAAAATACGAACCTGTTCCTCAGCAAGCCTGTCAACCACCGTTTGAAGCTGATAGCTCAGGATTAAAGGACATACTTGGCCCCGAAAGATCCTTTCTGCCTTTTCGCATGTAAGGTTAATAAGCTTTTCAAGCGCTTGATATTGAAAGAATCTTGTTAAAGACATGGTATTTTTCTTTTTAAAAAAATGTAGAGAAGAGAAAAGGGGGAAAAAAACAGAGGTGGGTCAGCAATTCTTTTATGATAAACATCAAAACAGAATAAGGTCATGCTGTCTATCATCCTTCCGTTATTGTTACACAATATGTCTGAGTGTGAACCCCTTCTTTATTCTTGAGTTTTTTTTTATTGCTATTGTTGTTGCTTAATAGCAATATGCCTCTTGTTCTCTTGGTACTTCACTAGCAATGATTTCCATAGTTATTGTTGGTGGATGTAAGAAAAGTTATAGTAAAGATATTGCTTTCTTTTTATTATGAAAACGAAGCTCATTGTTTCCACTCCCTATTTTAGTGTTACACGATTATCTCCACTGTCACGCGCTAATCATTGTCCGCGGATCTTCTGTTACAATAGGAAAAAGAAGGGTCAAAAAAGGTAATGGACCCTTATTTAATTTCTCAAGAGTGCCGATCTTTTTCACCTCATCACCAAAAGAATTGGGAAAGAAGATTGGTAGTGAGCAGAGTGGAATATCAATGCTTGGATATAGGTCATAGATTCATTGTACATGAGTATTGAGCTCGTGTACTGTTGATAGAGAAAAGCGGGAGAAAACGAGGCATAATGAACAGATACTGGTGCATTTTTATACTCATGTAGTTCTTAAAGCATAAATTCTTTCTAAAGCAATATAAAAACACTTTTACTTCTTCTTTGGTACACTACTTTAACAGAAATAGGTACGAAATGATGAGCAACTACATTGTAAAATGTCAAGGTTCGGAACAATGACAAAAATAGCGAACGGAAAGAAATACATATTTGGAAAGTCTATTCTTGGAAAAAAGGATCCTTATAGTGGTTCCACTGTCACTCTCCATCGAATGAATGAAGGATTTTATGAGATAATCGGATAGAGTAAACAAGGAAGGATATATGCCATGATCTTCTATTTATTAACAGTAAAATTTAAAACCAATAAAAGAAATACAATGCCAATAGTTGTTATTTGATCTTGATGAGTGAGGTCAAAACCGCATCTAATATTGATAATAACATGTTCGCTCTGTTAATTATTAGAACCAATAATATACATACTTAATTGATATAAACCATCCCTGTTCGTAGACAACCCAGCGTAATCGATCGCAACTAAACACACATCTTCATCTGTTGTGCTTAATAGCTTATCAAATCTGAAATATGTATGCACTTCATTCATATTGCAATCTACATCATATACATATTAGCCTTGGGTGGATCTGAGATTGAGCAGCAAGACGACATAAGCACTTTGTCAACAAGTGATCTGTTGTTCCTCTCCGTTGTCTGGTGATTCTCTGGCATAATCAACGATCGAAATCTTCTGTTCGTTTAAGCCTTTTATGTGCGTCAGATGGTCTGGAATAAATCTGATGCCCTTGACTAAACCATCTTAAAGGTTAAACAATAAATCATTCTCGCACATTTAAACCATAATTTTACCCAAGTATTCCTTCTTCTTGTAAATGGCGCATTCAACATCAATGGTCCTCCAGGTTGCGAACGACTGGTCAGTTTTATCCATCATAATGTCAGTGTATTGGTTAGTAATTGCAAATACATCCTTCATTTAACTAGAAGACTAATGGATAAAGAATAACGTTTTATTCGTTTTATACCTATCGAGGCGTTAAGGAATGCACTGCCGTCATAGACAGCGCATTAAATCCAGGAAGCACCGTTAATCTCTTGAAGGTCTTTTGAAGGGGGGGAGAACTTTCATTGTCGTGTTTTGATTTGTAAACAAAGATACCATATATATTTAATGCACTGTTCACATCGCGATTCCAAATCGTACCACAAGATTCATACTTGAGGACAGAGTGTACTCTTCACTTTGATTCAGAAACAGAGAAATTATTTAATTGACTGGTTTTGCACTTGTTACAGATCTGACTCGTTAAGTACTCGACAACATAAACAAATTCGGTCCTCCCGTTAGATTGCTTGCATTTTCGTTTGGTGATCACATTTCTACAATGACAACATTTGTTTAGATCAAAAATAAAAGCCATGTAAGCATACGTACGTAAACCTTTTGGAACGTGAGGTCAAGCTTTCAAGTGTCTTGTAGCCTATTTTTGAAAAATCAAAGACATTAAAGTACCATAAAGTTAAGTCATTATCATTCTTTTGACCTGGTTTGATCTTGTTGTCATATTGTTTGGCAAGTTTCCAGAAAGATTGAGCATCAATCTGTATACTCTTGGAATCACTCTTGTACAAGGGAAGTAAAGAAAAGTATCTTGACCCTCGAGGGTCAGTATATTTGAGAGGCATGAAGGACTTGTCTTGAATTCTTGCTTGCGCTGTTTTGATAAAGGTTTGAACAGCATCAGTATCCTTTTTATCAATGTTCTTCAGTTTGCTTGTTATTTCCAAAGTCTTGTTGGAATTGATGGCGGTCAATGTGTTTTCCATTAATGATCTGTATTTGCTTGTATTCAATTTCTTGACAAAAGGAAGTTCTTGCAACTTTCTATGAACATAACTGCTTGATGCCTTGTCTTGAGGTTTCATTTCTTGAATGAACTTCTTTTGTTCCATTTCTTTCTGTATAAAGTGTAACCATTTCATGTAGCATTGAGGTTTGGCATACAGATCAGCTTCATTTGGTAGATGGGCATATTAGGGAAGTAGTAATTCGGGATAGACAACATTGTTGGTTGTATTTGAGCTTTCTGGCAGAAGGACTGAGATGCCAGAAAGAGAAGTGACTCTTGAAAGAGCGACATATAGTTGTCCATGCATAAATGATGATTGTCTTAGGTCGACGCCCACATATTTTAATGATTGGCCTTGGGATTTGTTGATGGTCATAGCAAAGCATAATTTAACAGGAAATTGCTTTCTTGCTAAAGTGAATGGCAGTTCACCTTCTTGTGTTGATAGCGTAAAGCGGGGTATAAGTTCTAATGGATCATCTGGCTTATTGGCTAGGCGAACCTGAAGCATATTGCTGCCAATTCGTACGACAACCAGGCGAGTACCATTACATAGACCTCTTGCTGGGTCAATGTTTCTTAGTAGCACTATAGATGCGCCAACTTTGAGCTCAAGCTTAGATGGGGGTAGCCCTGTTGGATCCAAGCTGTACAAATATTCTGCTGGAACAGTGTGTAAACCATCAGCTTCGTTAACGTCAGCAGAGTCCGTGGACAGAAGTGTAACATTTTTGCCAGGCATTTTATTGAGGACAATCTCGTTTATTCTTCCGACTGTGTCGTTTCTGGTAGCTAAAATGACTCTTTCACCAAAATACTGACCATTGCGTATCGTCATCGAATTGCTGATTTCATCATCATTATAGACTTTGCTAATAAATTCATTCAATAACTTTGTCTGATGAATATAGCTAAGAAGTGTCATTGAGCCATAAAGTGTATGATCGTATGACACATTTGCTATAAATCTTGCAAATGCAATGTCGTTTTGATTTAACAGGTTCGTTAAACGCATATTCTGCGTAAGGCTCAAGAGCTGGAGCCTTGACCAAAAGAATGATTGTTTAACAGAGGCACTAACAGTATCAGCTCTGTTACCCCTTCTGATCGCTGGTGGGATCTGAGCAAAATCACCATCAAGGACAATAGGCTTACCACCAAACAAGTACAGCTCTTCGGGGTCGTCACAGATGTCTTGAAAGATGCGATGGACAGCTTCAAAACAGTATTTATGCTGCATCGGCACCTCATCCCAAATAATTAGTTTGGCTCGTCTGATCATTTCCGCCAAATTGCTATCCTTTCGGATGTTGCATGTGGAGCATTCATTAACAGACAACGGGATCTTGAACAATGAATGGGATGTCTGGCCGTTGGGCAGAAGAAGAGCAGCAATGCCAGAAGAAGCGACACAAAGAACAATTTCGTTTCTACTCTTGTAATAGTTACAGAGAGTGTTATAAGCGAATGTTTTGCCTGTACCGGCAGGACATTGCAGAAAGAATTGACTATTGCTAGAATCGGACTCAATCTTGCTGGTGATGGTGTCAAAGGCATACTTCTGCTGCTGATTGAGCTGGTTATACATTCTGTTGAACTCGATCAAGGCTTGTTCAGAGTCAAATGCCAGTGCTCTTCTTATGAGAGGGTTGGCTCCTATTTGGTTGCCATCACGGCTCTCGAGCAAGGATTGCCAATTACAGAGAGGTTCAGGCAAGTTGAACGTCTGGAGGCTTTTATCATGTCCTTGTATTTTGTCATCTATCAGATGGAGGCCGAAGTCAATAGCTGGGTTGTCATTGGTGAATGCCTGCTGGAGGAGCTGGGTAGTAAAGTTATCACCTAATAGATTTATAAGCCTATTAGAGAGATCGTCACAGACATCATTGCAGTATCTTTCCCACAGCGCTAACGGATTGCTTAACTGAGCTTGCAAGAGTGCGGTGACAAATAGCCTTCGTAGCTCACTGCCTGTAGCAAAAAGTCTTGCTTCAGCAAAGCATCTGTCCCATTCGCGATCATCCTCGACCGAGTGATGAGCCACGCAGGCCTCTCCGAAGGTTGGGTACAAAATACCATTGACCGTCCTAATGTCCTCAAAAGACTTGGAACCACGGACGCTGGTCAGCAAAATACGAAGGTAAAACCTTTCACCTGCAATAGGGTTGCAGTGATACGTTCTGCCGATGGCAAAGCCTCGCTGGCGGTGTTTCCATCGCTTTAATCCTTCATCGAAAACAAAATACTGGGGAAATTCTTGATAAAGATATGACCTCCCATATTCATTCCTTGCATTGTATTCGAAGAAAGCCATCAAGGTTGTCATATTTCTTTCGAGAATTCTTGAAATCTCTGTTGCTGATGCCTCAGAAGGGAAATAGATAGTTTGCTGGCCCGGTAGATGTACCTGCAGACTTATTACTGTGGGATCTTCCTCATGCGTTTTGAACTGAAAGAGGTTCCACACAGCCTCAGATGGCCCAATATTCCTGGAGTGAAGATACTTTTTAATTTCATCTTGGCTATCCTCGATCTCCAAGGTTGTACGATCTGTGCCTTTGTAAACATACTTGTTGATATACTTGACTACTTCGACACCAGTACAGACTTCAACGTTTATATGTGCTTTGTATTTTTTTGTCAGGTATGGATTGTATGGAACAACCCAACGGTTATCCATGACAAATTCAGCACCTACTCTTCCACGTAGTCTGACAGAATAAAAGAAATTATTTTGGTCCTCTGCTGCAATTCACCTACGACGATAGAGAGGATAGCCATTCTCAGGGAAAGTGGTCTCACCCTGAAATGGTTTTGGAAACCGCTTCGAGCAAACCATTAGCCCTTGTGCACCCTGTACCATACATGGACTGCCAGGATTAATTTCATCACATGGACCATGAAGCATGCAGGAGTTAGAGTGATATATTAGAGTGATATCTTTTTCCGCGTAGGCTGATTTTTCCGATGAAGCAACAGGTACAAAGACGTAATTCAGAAACTGTATTACTTGTGCTTTCGCTGCTGATTATATATATATATATATATATATATATATAATTTATAACAAAAAACACATGGTTACTATTGTATAATATTACTTGCTCAATTGCGGCATTTCTTTTCGCCTGATTTTTGAACATAAGGCTTATAAGAATAAGCGTCGCCTAACTAGCAAGCATCTGCTCTACCAATACCTTCACTAAAATCTTTTTTTCAATAGTACTTTATAGTTTTGATCAGTGCATTCCTTTGAAAAGTACATGCAAACAGCTTGAATGTAAGAGATAAACATTTTACTGATGTAGGAGGAAATCCACAAAGAAGTTAATGCTAAAGGCACTGCCAGCGATGTCGTCAACAAAGCTTTTGAATGTGTCACGTCATGCTAAACATGACCTTATAAATGTTGCCATCTTGTTTTTTCAGGAAGAAAGAGATAAAAAGAAATGCTTTCATTGCTGTACTTTAATTTATGTTGTCAGTTTGATCAACGTAAACCACTTAACTCATGTGTGATTATGATGATATTGTATTTTACATTATTCCATTGGAAATCTTTGCATGTACAGGAGAAGAAGCGCCTGTGGAATTAGCCTATTTTCTGGTGCATGTAGCTTTGGCCTAAACGCTTTACTGGTATCAGATAGTTTGTCTGCTTTAAAAAATACCATTTGTTGCAACTAGGTACACTAGGTACACACTCAGTACACTTTTTATTGAACGCGGTAATGGACTTTTGCTCAATGCTTAAACTTCATGAAAGATAATGGATTGATTGTTTCTCCTTCTCAATTCACTGTCGATTGTAGTCATGCTGAAGTAACAATGTCCATTGCTTCAGCTCTTGTCATAAACATTTCCTTTGCCGTCTTCTTTCAAGAATATGAACGATTTCATTTTTTTAGATGATGAAAAATATCTGTAAAGTTATTTCTTTATTCGATATGGAGTACAGCACCCCTTTATATAGTGGTCGATTCAGCGAAATTGTGCTAGAAAAGATGCCAGTTAAAAAAAAAAAAAGTGATACTCCTTTCCACGGATACACGGCTGACATCAATGAAGCCTAAGGCTTCTGCAGAGTATCTTCAAAGCTTCAATCGTACAGGACTGCTTCCTTTACAACTGGAGTTAAAGGTTGACCCAGTAGGTGATCTCTGTAACGGAACAAGATTGACCATGGTGTATATATTGGAAGTATATGCTCAAGGTTCGCCAGCGAATGAGTTGAAATGGAATATTAGATCTTATACTCAGATTTATGCTATCAACATAAGAAGGAGATATACCGTTTATGTTTATAAAGAAGCAGTTCCTGTTAAACTATGTTTTGCTATAATCATCAACAAGTCCCAAGGCCAATTATTGGTATATGTGGGCGTCGACCAAAAACAATTACCATTTATGTATGGACAGCCATATGTCTCCCTTCCAAGATCAGTTTCTCTTTCTGGCATCTTAATCTTTCCATCAGAAAGTTCTAATACGATCAACAATATAGTTTACCCAAAATTACTTCTTAACTAATGTGCCCACTGAAATATGTAACTTATAAAACGACAGCTACCCCTTTTCTATTAAATATCTTTCTTTGTGGGTTCATAAATCAAATTCATACAGAGAAAACTAATTTAGATACACAATAAACAACGAACCCATCATCACAAATGTAACAAATGTATACCTATCAATTAATCATGTTATGCAAACGATTATCAATCCTTTAATGACTATGTCATTATTATTCATTATAATTAACTAATAATTAAATTACATACTTTCTATTATGAATAAACTATGAAAACATGTATATAACACTGTGACATCAATAAACGACAAATAAACATGTAGAGAGGAATCGGAGTATGCTGTTCGTCACAAAAAGTCAATTTAGCTCTTACTTATCACAATGTGCAAAGTCTTTAGATCTACGGAAGCACGATGACGTGGAAAAAACGAATGTATGGTTACCATAACATTATTGATTATTATATTGAAGCTGCGCATTATAATAAGGAGGGAAGATCGCCAAATCATTAACTGCTACAACAATTGGTTAACCTAAACATCTCAATACATACACAATACATCCTTGTCTATCAGATATATATATATATATATATATCCAAGATAGACTGTCGTCAATATAAATGTATAAGGATGTCTGTAATGACCTTTATGCATTCAACCTGTTGGAGTGTATTTTGGACTGCACCTAGTATTTCTTTCTATGGTTCATCTATTTTCTAACTCTATTGTTCTATTTAATTATCTTGCATTTAGTTTTCTTTATTCTACACAAAGATCATTTATTCAGAATACAAAGAATACGCGCCATGTTTATCAAAAAGTAAATCAAACTTGAGCATTTTATAACATTTTCAACCAAGTTATCATAATTCAAGTCCAGTCCCAAATGAACCCAATCATTCTCCCCCTTTTACACACACCAATAAAATCTTTATTTGACATATATTTTTTCCTTTTTCCTTTTTATTTTTTAAACTGAACCAACAATGACCTCAAAACTTGATCGTGCTTTAGATGATGTTATTCAAGAAAGAAAGAAGGGAAGAAATACTCATCCAGGTCCACGTCGTCAAACAAGTCATATTCGTAAGCCTAAACGATCAGAGCCTCCAGTCCGTTCGTTCATTCGAACCATAAAGATTCAAGGCTCGAGTCAACGAGTAAGAAAAATAAAGAAATAGAAAAAAATATAAACTAATAAAGTTCTAGCGAGGTAATGGGCCCAGAGATGTCAATAGTCCTTGGGCACACGATAAATTCCAAGATGACGCTTCCAGTTCACTTGTGATGTCACGACTTGGTTCTCGAATTAGCAATGTCTCAAGAGGAGGAGGAGGAGTGGAGATCACAATTGATAACCTTCATTACAACGTCACCGAAAATGATGTCCTTGAACTCTTTTCAACTGTCGGACAAGTCGAAAAGGCTCGTTTGTTCTATGATCGTTCTGGTCGCTCAACAGGTCAAGCTAAAGTACGATATGCTTCCAATTCAGATGCACAGAAAGCCATTGAAAAGTTTAATAATGTCGAGCTTGATGGTATTTATTACACAAAATATATACATTGTCTGGAGAGCTAAACAACCGCAAAAAAAAAAAGGTCAACCCATGAAGATTGAAGTCAGTCAGCCTCCTGCACATCGTTCATCTCGCAGGTATGTGTGTGTGTGTGTGTGTGTGTGTGTGAACTGTTATCAGTATGGTGAACTCATGATATGTGTTTAGTGGTGGTAATAACAGCAGTCGTCGTCATGACAGAGGTCGCCCTGGAAGAACACCAAAAGAAAGAACATCAAAAGACAAAACAGAAAAGACAGCAGAGGAACTTGATAAGGAGATGGATAGTTATATGAATGTGAGTATGGATGGATAAGAGAAAAGATGTGTGATCTAATTAGATTATGTAGCAAAATGAAGAAATGGCATTGGATTAAAGCAATTGGTTTTATTATCATATATATAAAAATATAATTTTGTCTCGTGATCTATAGTTTGATTGGAAGCAAGAGTAGCGGTTTTTTTTTTTTTTTTTTTTTTTTTTGTAAAAGGAATGGTTTATGAAGTACCACCAGTGGGCGTGTACTTGCTGTAAATATGTGATATGTGTATGAATTTGGGAGCAAAAAAGGGGACAGCAAGTGAAGAGTAAGATAGTATGTGATTGCACTATGTCACGGAAGACGGCTGGATCTTTGTGAGACAAGAATTCTCTGCATAGGCTCTTCTTATATCTTGCATCGCTCGTACGGCAACTTTGCCAGTCCAGAAGGTATGACAATCAAATATATATCACCAGTGACAACGCTAGGTAGCTATGATGGTACATGCAATGATACAACAAAGAGGGTCTGGGTAACGATCAGGAAGAAGCTAGTGAAGTCGTTGTCGGCTGGGCAGTTTGTGGTGGTAGTACCGCCACAGTGACTGCATGTGCTTTGTGTGCAAGAGGTGCAGACTAGAAGGATCAGGAATAGTAGTAAAAAAAAAAAAAAAAAAAAAAAAAAAAAAAAAAAAAAAAAAAGAAAAAGAAAAAGAAAAGGCCAACACTACATGCACCAGAAAATAGGCTAATCCTACGGGCGCTTCCTTGGGGCGCCACCTATGTTGTCGCTATACAACTTTACATTACCAAATCCTCTGCCTAATCTAAGGCTTGTCCAATTCACTCTCTGGTACAAAATACGATGTCATCGTAATTACGGGTGTTCTTGCATCTTTGTTGATCAACTAACAACATAAAACTAGAATAAATAACAACCTTTCTTTTTTATCTCTTTCTTCTTGAAAATAAACAAAACAAGTC
Organism: Rhizopus sp. PT2906; assembly: GCA_025529335.1. Classification (NCBI taxonomy): domain Eukaryota; kingdom Fungi; phylum Mucoromycota; class Mucoromycetes; order Mucorales; family Rhizopodaceae; genus Rhizopus; species Rhizopus sp. PT2906. The sequence goes on from JAMYHX010000339.1 coordinate 25,289, forward strand.
GGTAGCTTTATAAACTCATGCTTAGTTTGACGCTACCTGTTGAAAAGTTTTGTTGGACAACATCATAGGTAATGGGTAAAGGTAGTGCATGTAGTGTTTCCCAAAAGAATATCACATTGATACATATTATTTGTTTAAGGGGGGAATCCGTTTCAAAAGAATTTACAGCGTCAAAAAGGCACGAAGGCTCTTCTTCTGAAATCGAAGACAAATTCGATCAAAGAGTATGTTGCCAAGTGCAAAAAGCAACGGTCGATTTGATCAATGTGACGTTTGCGAGGAACGTCAGCAAAGGCCGACATAGGAAATTATCCCGAGAAGCCAAAAACAGTGTAGATCAGCTGTATAACAGCCCATTCCTTTCCAATCACACAAAGCGATCTATCAATGGCCATTGCATTCAAATTTTTGGTGTAGATGGCCAAATGAGCCAAGTAAAACTTGTGGACGACGGCTCATATGTTGTACGATGATTAGGCTCTCTTCGCCTCCCCACATGCGGAAGCGATATGCACAAAGCCCGTATTTTACTTGAACAGTTAATGGAAATGAAGAAAATGACCCAATCCAACCGCGATCATTATTTTAAAATGGTAAACAACAAAGCTATCAAGTCGAAGCCCATGAATCAATGGCAACGCAGAGATAGATCTTCATATCAAATGTGGATGATGAACTTTCCTCATGCTCTTCTTCTTCTGTCTCTGCTCCCGCCAACGAAACAGATTTTTCCTGCTGGATTCGTGGAACTTGGCTTCCACCTACCAAAAGGAAGGACATCCAGTACAATGGCGACTGGCCCAAGCATCTTTTCGTCCCTCCTCCTCTTATGTGCGCTCATACAGCTGAATTGTATTCTTGTATTATTTTCAACCGATATCTTATCCACCACCAAATTTTATTAAATAAAATAACAAAAAAAAGGATTACAACAACTTCTAATATGGTTAGATGGCTTTTCTCAACAAATGCGAAGTATATTGGTACTTTATATGCCATCTTTGTTATTTTAGCGGTATGATCAGTACTGCCTTTTCTACATGAATTAAAATAGAATTATATAAAGTTGGTATCTTGATGGTGATCACCAATTATATATCTGCTTTATTTTGCTATGTAATTTATATGGGAAGTTCGTTCAAACAGCCTTCAAACACTCTAACTGAATGCTATGCAAAATTATGGAGATGATTTCTGGAAACTTGATTGCACGCCTCAGCGATTCTAGTTTTAAGGTCCTCCGTATCCCTAAACTGACTATGTCTTACTCTTCCTTTTACGATTGCTCATAACTGTTCAATAGGATTAAGCTCAGAGGAATACATTTGTATCCTTTGCTCTCAATCAGTTTTCTGAGCTCACCGTTTTTTCCGTGGATAGGAGAATTATCCATGATCATGTAAAACCCCTTTGAACTGAGGAGGGTACTTATCCATTCATCCATAGTCTTTTTTATGAAATTGGTATAATGGCCTGCGTTTGTTCCTTCAGACGTTTTTGCTTTCACGGTAGTTGCCTTTCGTTTTTGAGCACACATGACTTTAATTCTTTTTGATGTCAGAGGAACACGGATTTCCATATTAGCTACTCCACAGGCTGAAATCACTCCAAGAATAGTATGGCTGATTACTCGTGATGAAAGGCTAGTAACAATGACTGGAATTCCTCGAGCTGATCTTGACAGTAGGTAGTTTCATACTGATGTCAAAGGCGTTCTCGTCAATGAAAATACAATTTTCAATGTAGTTTATATCAGTTTTCGACCAAGCCTCTACCCATTTACGTCTCTCTTTGATCTTTGCGCTTTGATTTCTTGCAACCAGGTGACGAGTCATTGTTTTGATGCTCAAGTTGCGTTCACTTGGAATGAATTTTCCAACGACTGTTTCTTTCAACGTAAATCCTTTGAAATTTTTAGTGAGTTCCTCGACTGCATCAGATACTCGTCCTGAAGCTGACTTTTCTTCCCATGGATTTCGTTAGTTTGTTTTTTGAAAATTAGGATCATCCTTGAATTTCTTAGCCCAATCTTGACCAATACACGACCATTGATTGCAGCTTTTCTAACTGCTGCTGCAGCACTTAAAGACTTCAGCTGCAAGTAATACACAAACAATGTTTCTTGACTATCGGAATAATCGGCATACTTGTTTTTAAGCTAGCATTGATAGTCTTCTCTAGCTGATCCATTCTATCAGGAAGCTCGGGGTCTGTCATATCGAGATCTAATGGCTGTTTATCAGAATATTGAGTAAAAATCACCCAAACATTCTGTGTTATGGGCATTGACTTGTTTTTCCCCAGTTCATAGCCACATTTTCATTCTCCTCAACAGTGTCTCCCTGACCATTCTCAAATATAATTTTTCCAGTGGTTGAATGCATAATAAAAGCTTTTCTAGCAAATAAAAGAGAAAAAAGGCTTATTTGTAATATCTTTGTTTACAATAAAAGTCCTTCTTCAGAAGGACTGCAAAAGACAGACACTGTCCATAATGTAAGTATAAGGATGATATAATACGTTATTTTTTATTCATTAGTCTTTCTATAATAAATAAAGTACATAAATAGTTATTTACACACACACAAAAAAAGAACATATACAAATACTTGAAAATATACATAAAAAGGCAAATACACCCATCATTTTTTTTTCACTCGATTGTTTGCACTTGTCATATCTTTCCATACAAAGCAAGAATGACCATGGATATGTGATTTAGGCTTTCTTCCTCTCTTTTTACGTGGCATCTGTAAGACCATGTCCATACTTGAACTTGTGAATGCTGCCATCGTACCGCTCATCACATCATCTGTACATTCATTCTTTTCTGACGTAGTCAGTGATTGATCATGATGCGTTACGTCCCAGACGGTAGGTGTGAGAAAGGTCCAGTGTTTGCCATCGGCTGTGCAATGCTTTATGGTCGGTGGTCGACCACGACGACGTTTGAGGATCGCTTGTCCTGATTCAGATAGGACAATTTGTGTAAATGGTGGTAGATCCAATTCTTGTGATTCTGGAGGTGTCTCCATAGGCTTTTCTTCTACTTCTTCTTCTTCTTTTAATGAATGACTATATCTTGCTGTGGTATTCCAAAGGTAATGTGATGATTTTGTCTTGTTTGGTTGTTGTTGCTTAAGTGGTCGAGGTGGGTCATCGCCATGGATAGGAGGAAGAGTCAGAATGGGAGATATGGGTGAAGGAGAACGAGTGATGGAGGAAGCATAGGATAGAGGTGATAATAAAGGTGATAAATAACTGGGTGAATGTATTCCGGGTAATAATAAAGGACTGGAAGAAGGTTCGATCACGATCCGAGGTGCTGTTTCTGTCAAGAGTGTAGAAATGGGAGGTAGACTTGTTTGTTGCTTATTCATTTACATAAAAGAGAAAAAGAGAAAAACATCTTCTCTCTCTTCTTTTTATTAATTTGAATGGAAGCTCGAGAAAAATGTAACCTTTTCTCGTACTTCTCGACTCCAGTCATCGGAAACCCAAAAAAGAAAAAAAATTAGGCATTTTTCCCTTTTTAGGTAATTAAAGGGCTTATTTTTATTTTATTGCAAATAGATACTTTTTAATACAATCTTGATCCTCTCCTTCTTTTTCAAATAAGCGCGGTTTGGATATCCTGATGACCGTTTGAGACATTGACCAATTCCTGCATAGACTTGACAAGCAGCACGAAGACCTCCTTGACAATAAGGCAAATCATCAATACCCACCTCGGCTTGTTTCATCATGAGTTCAGCCTTACTGACAAGCTTGAGACTGATCTGACGCAACCGACGATCGGACAGTTCACGAGGTTGACCGAGCTGCAGATTCTCTATTTCTTGTTGTGTGAGCCAGTTTTGAGGAAGATAACAGCGATGTAGGTCTTGACTGTCTGTGACGATATCACGAGCAATATTGATATACTGAAGGACGAGCCCCATCTGACGAGCACGGTGGACGGTATCTGACGAAAGCGAGCATTGACCATGATGAGCAATGATACGAGTACACATCTCGCCTACACTACTGGCCACACAGGCAGAGTAGTAAGCCAAGTCATCTTCGTCCTTGACACTTTTTTTTTCAAGGTCCCAGCGGTAGCCATCCAAGAGTTCATACACACTCTCTTCCGAGACAATGTGTCGCAGGTGTGTGGCAAAGGCACGATATACAGGAATGCATGTGGCAGGTAACTTACTGTAGTGAGCCTCGGTCAGTTGCTTTTCGGCATACAGAGTCTTGACAAACTGACGGGTCGCTTGTAACTGACGTTCGCGATGTTCCCCAGATACAGACTCGTTGTCACAGAGATCGTCGGTCGCTCGACAGAACCCATAGAGTACGCTAAGATCTTGACGGACAGCATAGTTAAAGACGACGGATGCGGTATGGAATGACTTGGATGCACGTTTCAGGATGTCCCAGGTAATCGAGAGATCGTTGATCACTTGTGGAGTGAGCATCTGGTCAGGTACGAGATAGGCCCAGAGAAGCGTCTTGAGTTGGTCTGCTGTGTTGTGAGGGTACTTGTTGAATAGCTGTACCACCGCTTGGGCTCGGTCAATGGTACATGTTGCAAACACCAAGACGGTATTGATGAGCGTAAAGAACATGAATTCTTCTAGTGGGAGGTCGGAGGATACAAATTTGCCAGTGCTTGTGCGAAGTGAAATGTGCCATGTACCAGCTGCAATCGCGATCTTGTCAACCCAGCATAAATAGAGTGTGGGTAATGTGATGGACAGAATGACGGATAGAGGTCGTTGAAGCATGTATTCACCAGAACCATACCACAGGACGGCTAAAACAGGACAAACGTACCATAGGATGCATGCACCATAAAATAAGGGTTTAGCTGGAACAGCCAGTTTCTACACCATTGTCAGTACATGCTTCTTTTTAACAAATGCTTTCTTACCCAGGCTTTGTATGCAATAGTCATTAGTGTCATGATAGGCACACCACGTACAAACCATGTTTGTATCAGAGGGACTTGAGGTCGAATAAAGGTAGAAGGAAGATGCCACCGCATGACTAGATTCGTAAAGGATACTGTCATGAAAGTCATGATGATAAAAAACATGTATTCTTCTAGTGGCACATATCCGATCACAGCTACAACACAAGTGGGACAATAAGACCAAGCTTTATGATAAACAATATAATTGTCCCAGATGGAGGCAGTGAAAAAGGCAATGCATACCAGGAACTGATATTTGAATCGATCTTCTTTAGAATCGAAGGGGCGTAACAACCAAAAGAGGACACCAAGAACGGGCAAAGTATAATAAAGATGAACTTCCATATAAGTAAGCATGTTGAATTAAAGAAAACAAAAAAAGAGAAAAAAAAAGTACGTCTTTATATAACTTTAATAAAGGAGAACAAAAAGATTACCTCTCTTCCGCTTTTTCTTTTTTTATTGTCGTTCCCTTTAATATTACTCATACGTATGCGGCCAGGCAGAGCATGAATTCGTCAAGATGCGTACATAGTGTTTTTATTCGTTGGATGATCATTCCAATTGCATATTTGATCCTAGAACAAAGAAATAAACCTTCTCATCTCCCCTTTTGACTTTTGAGGTGTCACATATCCAAATCTAGATTTCATTTCATTATCTGATATGCAGCAATAAAAGGGAGGAAAGCATCTATATTTTTTTTGACATTTATATAAATCCTCTTTCCAACTTTTCTCACTCTCTTTTTTATATATTTTTTTTCTATCATGTCCAAACATATTGTCATCATTGGTGCTGGCGTCGGTGGAACTGCTACTGCAGCTCGTCTTGCTCGTGAAGGCTTCCGAGTGACTGTGGTCGAAAAGAACGATTTCTCAGGTGGCCGATGCTCACTCATTCATCATGACGGATACCGATTTGATCAAGGTCCCTCTTTGTACCTGATGCCCAAGTTATTTGAAGACGCTTTTGCTGATCTTGACGAACGCGTGGAGGATCATCTGGAACTGTTGCGGTGTGAAAACAACTACAAGATTCACTTTGATGATGGCGAGTCGATTCATCTTACCTCTGACCTGACTCGGATGAAGATCGAAATGGAACGCGTGGAGGGACCCGAAGGGTTTGGTCGATTTCTTGATTTTTTGAGAGAGACGCATGTGCACTATCAGAAAGGTACTTGGATCGCGCTCAAGAAGAATTTTGAAAGCATTTGGGATTTGATTCGTCTGAAGTATGCTCCCGAGATCCTTAACTTGCACTTGTTTGACAAGATTTATAGACGTGCGTCGCTCTACTTTAAGACAAAACGAATGCGTATGGCGTTTACCTTTCAAACGATGTATATGGGGTAAGGACATCATTATATGTGTTATCATTACTAATTTGTATCTAGTATGTCGCCCTATGATGCTCCTGCAGTCTACAGTCTGTTGCAATATACCGAGTTTGCTGAAGGTATCTGGTATCCTCGTGGCGGGTTCAATCAAGTGGTTCAAAAGCTAGAATTTATTGCGTCACAAAAGTACCGAGCCACGTTTCGATACAACGCTCCTGTAGCCAAGATCAATACGGACGGTGGTCGTGTATGTGGTGTGACATTGGAAAACGGAGAGGTGATCGAAGCGGATGCGGTGGTATGTAACGCTGATCTTGTCTACGCCTATCACAAACTCCTTCCTCCTTGCTCCTGGACAACAAAGACGCTGGCCTCCAAGAAGTTGACATCTTCTTCCATTTCGTTCTATTGGTCCATGAACAAAAAGATTTCCCAGCTCGATGTTCATAACATCTTCTTGGCCGAATCGTACAAGGAAAGCTTTGATGAAATCTTTAAACAATATGGTCTGCCCTCAGAGGCTTCCTTTTATGTCAATGTTCCTTCCCGCGTGGATCCCTCAGCTGCACCTGATGGTAAGGATTCGGTGATCGTGTTGGTGCCTATCGGACACATGAAGAGCCAGACGGGCGAAGGTGAAGACTATGCCAACTTGGTCAATAGAGCACGTGAGATGATCTTGAGTGTCATTCAGGCTCGTTTAGGTATCAAGGATTTTGCTAGCATGATTGAACATGAAATTGTAAATGATCCCAAGACATGGCAAGCCAAGTTTAATCTCTGGAGAGGATCGATCCTTGGTCTGTCTCATAATGTCTTTCAGGTTCTTTGGTTTCGTCCGAGCACAAGGGATACAACTAACCGGTATCGTAATCTGTTTTTTGTTGGTGCCAGGTAAATTATATAAAAGGAAGAAATACCTTAAAAATTAAAAAAAGAAACATGTAGTACGCACCCTGGTACAGGTGTTCCTATCATTCTTGCTGGCAGTAAGCTCACTTCAGATCAGGTCTGTAAACATTTTGGAAAGACGCCCTTGCCTCGAAAACTTGAATACACTCCACAAGCCAAGGACTATGTCGAAAAGAGTCATGATGGACTCTCTTGGTTTAGTATCTTTGCTGTCGTCGTTTTCCTCTTGTCGCTCTTTTTTGCCTTTTTCCCTGAGCAATCGACAGGACATACCGCCGCTTCGTTCATAAACTCATGTCTTCCAAAACCATTCCAGGTCGATGGTACCTCTTCTTCTTTTTGGGTAGCATAAAAATAAATCTTGCTTCTTTTTTCATACTTTGTAACTGTTTATAGTTGTCTTGTTCAAACGTTTTTTATTGAAGCCTCAAATATACGATACTATATCTTCTTTGTCCGAGGCAGATCAAAAAAGAATAAAGAATTGTAACTAACAAATTCTTATGAGATCAAGGATAAAAAAGTTATTGAAGAAATGATGTTGGGCCAAGTGTAAGATACACCTTTTTCAGAAATTATTCGCACACATTACAAAATCAACAACAATTAAACACTTTATGTCTTTTTTATTATTTAAAAAGACAACATGTAATAATATATAAAATGAGCTTGATATTTTTGAGAAAAGATAAATGTGGTCAAGACTTTATAACAAAATCAAAGAGTTGTTAGAGAATTTGTTTAAATAGTCTGATCTTGATTTCTCTTTCTTTTCTTCTTTGGACCAAGTTTGGTAAGACCAGCTATTCCCCAGCTAGCCCTAAGGTATGTTATATCCTTTACTCTTATAAGAAACTAATATGTAGTGTTATAGATCATAAAATCGAAACAGTGCCGGTGCTAGCTGGGGGTAGTTTGGTTCTTACCAAACTTGGTCCCATCCATTCTCTTTCTTGCTCTCTCTCTCTTTGCTTGCTCTCCTCTTTTATCTCTTGCTCTTCTCTTTTCCCTTCTTTGTCCGGGCCAGTTATCGCTGGCCCATCCACGATACACTTAGGGTAAGATATTAATAACCTCTTTTATAAGTTTACTCTCTTTTCTTGTTTCTTTTTTTCTCTTATAAACTCCCTTTATAATGTAAATATTTAATATCAATGTAAATAACTGATTTACTAATCATTTCTTTATTCATCCTTTTGCTTCTGATGGACTCTTTTTTTATTTTTATTTTTTGTTGTCTGAAATTATCATCAGTGTGCGAATAATTTGTGAATAAAGTGTACACTAGGGTGTCATTTGGTATAAATGCAGTAGCAAGATCTTGGTCTAATTTTTTAAAAATAAAACTTCTCCCATTGAATCTTTTGTCTCACCGGAATACCACAAGGATAACTGACCTATCGAACACAGTACTTAATGGTTACATTATCTATTGTGGAGCTACAAGGCGATTAGTTTGTACGCGGTGTGCGTGTGTTCTGCTATAGGTTGGCAAGAAAAAGTGATTATCGTTGTTGCTGAAAACTTATTTCCTGCAATCAAAAGTACATTTTCACGTTAATATTTTATAAAAATACACCATGATTAAGTGCAATTATGATAAACTTATATTTGGAGGATGTCCTTGTGTGTGTGTTCTTTACTGCTACCCAAAAATGAGAAAAAATTTTAATTCACGACGATGTTGTCCGAATCAACTTTTTTTTCATTCTCTTTCTTTCCCTTTTAAATGTAACAATAAAAATATATTGCGTCCATTGTACAACTTTATAAAAATGATTTCTTTTCGTCGTTTTGGTCTTGCTCATGTTCGACATTATTCTTCCAAGTCGGTTGAATTAGCCTTTGACAAGCACGGTCAAGCTTCTCACTTGAAGCCTATCGTCGTTTGTCATGGTCTGTTTGGATCCAAACAAAATTGGAAATCACTCGCCAAGGCACTTTCTCAACGCACCTCTCGAGAAATTTATACTGTTGACCTTCGTAACCATGGCGACAGCCCTCACCACCACAACCATAACTTTGACAGCATGAGCCAAGACTTGATTGAATTCATTCGTCGTCAAGGCCTAAACGAGCCTGTGCTCATGGGTCATTCCATGGGTGGGAAAGCAGTCATGGCTACAGCGCTTCGTGCTCCTTCACTCGTCTCCAAACTGATCGTTGTTGACATGCCTCCTGTTCCTCTCAAGCTCGGCAGAAGTTTTAGAAACTACATCAAGGCGATGCACGATATTGAGCAGGCTCAAGTTAAGAAACAGAGCGAGGCCGATGCAATCCTGGCTAAAGTCGAAAAGGACGTCAATATCCGTATGTTCTTGCTGACGAATCTCAAGCGAGACGATCAAGGTATCTTACGCTTTCGTGTTCCTTATGATATCCTCGGTCAGTCACTAGAAACCATTGGTGATTTTCGTGAGGACTTTTTGCAAGGTAGACACTATGATCGACCCACATTGTTTATCGCAGGTGGTAAAAGTCCTTATATGACACCGTTCAAAGAGGAAAAGGATAAAGTGAATCAATTGTTTCCTAATTCGACACTAGACATTGTAGACAACGCAGGTCATTGGGGTAAGTGGTTCATTGTTTTTTATTGGTCCAAAATTGACACTTTCTCTTAGTTCATGCTGAAAGACCCGATGCAGTATTAAAACTCGTTACAGACTTTGTAAATGAATAGAGGGGGCAAAAAGTATATTTAAATTTTATTAAATAAACACCCGTTCCCGCAGTTCCAAGGATTGCCTAATAAAACCAAACAGTGTTTTAAAACAAGTATCTAAAGTTCCTTAACAACTTTTTTTTTGATACATACAATCTATAAAACCCAATCATTGCTCTCAACAGAGAGAGCAAGCAGACACAGTTGTACACCAATCAAAACCCCATTTTTCCTTTCAGTGAACACATATCAGAAGAACTCCAAATGTTCGCAGTGAAATATATATAATGCCGAAACAGCCATGCACATACAAACGTAACCCCATCAGAAGAGCAAGAGAGCGCCTTGGTGGAACTGCGGGATGAAAAAGCAGAAAAAAAAAAAATACAAAAAAAAAAAAAGACCATTGGGGAGGAATATAGCCTAAGCACATACAATGTTAGCTTGTGTGCTCTTGGAAACTTGGTACTTGTCCGAAGTCGAAGCAAAGTTGTATAGCTGTTGTTCTTGGTGTTAGTATCTTGCCAAGTCGATATATATGTTGTCAGTATATCTTGTTCACAGCAGGTGTTGAATACCAGGAATGAAAGTAAAATCTTGATGTTGTGTCAGTATCTTAAACCATAACTTTCTTTTAAAAAAGAAAAAGGATGAGTGCAAACGAGGGAGGGGGAGCAAGAAATAGAAGGGGATTCTTCTACTTCATAGCTTCATATGTGTTGTATTTCAGAGTCATGTTCAGACTTATCGTCAACCAAGGTAGAGTTCAACCAATAGGGGGGGGGGGGAGGTTCAACCAAAAGATAAGGAGAGACCAACCATGGTAAGAAAAGGAAAGAAAGTATGGGTTGTAAATTGTATCGTCTGCTCTCTCTTTTATACTTTTTCAATGCAAAAAGTGGTTCCATAGCAATCACCAATGAAAATAACCTGATTTATTTCATTTTTGGGTTGCATGAATGATCATGCTTATTTCTTAAAAAGTCATTCAACTATTGGTAACTAAGCATAGAATTAAAGTTAAATGACGGAAGGCTTAAGAAACGAGTTATGCAGCACGGATAAAGGTTTGACTTGCAGTTGAAATAGAAATTTAAGCACACTTTAGACTTTTGTATGAGGACAATCATTTTTAAATACATGACATCCAAGAAGGCAAAAAGTAGTCTAAAACAGTATTTATGCTAACGATGACAACATGCCCACAAGCTGAATATTAAATGATCATGACGAAAAGATGTTTTTTCTTTTTTGTTTTTTGTTTCATTTTTAAATATGCAGCAAGTAGCAGTGAATTATGCTAAACATAAATTGCTTGGGAAAGCATCTCAACATATCCACCAGAACAAACCATCATTCGAGACAGATCCGGAAGTCCTTAGAGCTATAGAAGAAGCACAAAAACATCACAAGACACATTGGTGGCAACTCAACAAAAAAGCTCAAAACTCACCCGAGATTTTGTTGAATCAACGTGATCGACAAGTGCTTCATCAAGTCAAGAAGAGAGCTTGGTATCTTGATAAGGGATGTCACTGCTGCTGCTTCAATATTGGGCTCGATGGTATTGTCGGTTTGATACCAGGTATCGGTGACGTTATTGGAACTGCCTTGGCCTTGCAGCTCGTTCGTACGGCTTGTCAAGCGGATATACCCAATTGGCTTATTGCCAAAATGACTTGGAACGTCATGCTTGATTTTATGGTATATGAAAAACAACAGTGACAACACAGTCTTAACACTTTATGTAGATTGGCTTGACTCCTATTGCTGGTGATATATTGGATATCTTGTTTAAATGTAATTGGCGAAATGCAATGCTCCTTGAAGAATACTTGATTCTTCGAAGAATGGATGAGATCCGACTTGAACAAGGTCAACAGGTCGTATTACAGCCAGATCCTTCAAGTTCAACAACGGGTGATACGCATGATGTAACAGAGAATGACAAATATGGCACTTTTAAATTCTGGAGGCATTGATCCTCCGGCCTCTTTTTTTTTATATTTTTTATTTTGTTCTAATGACTACGACTATTACTAATTGCGATAATAATAAAGAAGAACAAGCACCTAATGCCATACCCTTCACTCATCATATCTTTGACTTTGATCTTCACCCTTCTCAACCTATTCTTGCTGCAGGCTTAATTAACGGACAAGTGCATTGGTATAAAAGGTTGCCAATGACACATTCATAGATTAACACACATTATAGTTATCGTTATGGACTTGTATCCAATACTTTACAATGGTCAACTCAAATATCCAAAAAGTCATGTCGAGGTGTTCAGTTTACAAAAGAAGGCAATCGCAAGTATATATATATATATTTCTATATTTGACTTGTAGAGAATAACAATCAATATAGATTTAATAAGCATTTCTAGAGATAAATCCATACAGGCACTTGATGTGTCCACTGGAAGAATACTTTATAAATTAGCTAAAGCACATAGGTAAGCTTATATCATCTTTATATAGTCAGCTTACCTACTCTCTCTCTTTCTGTATAGATACCCTATTAATAAGCTCTGTCAATTAGATAATCAACTTACAGCAACGGGAGATGATGAAGGCATTATTAAAGTAAATGATATAGTTTAAAACATTGTGTGTGTTTGTGTTGACTTTATTAGATTTGGGATATGCGAACATGTAAAGCAGTGCAAGAATATAAAAGACATCAAGACTATATATCAGATATGTCATTTTGTGATGCCAAGTCGACACTGTTAGCTGCAGGGTACAAAAAAAAAGAAAAAAAAAAAAGAGTGCTAAGTAAACTGATGAGTGTGATATGTAGAGGGGACGGCATCTTGTCTATATATGATATTCGACAACCCCTGACCAAGATCAAGGTATCTCAAGAGATAGACGATGAACTTTTATCACTTACGACCGTCAAGGTAAATGAATAGCATATGTTTTCTATTTGCTAAATGCTGTCTATAGGATGGACAAACAGTGATTGCAGGATCTCAAAGTGGAGCACTCTACATCTGGAACAACGCAGACTGGTCATCACCACCGACCAAATGGATCGGTCATCCAAATTCAGTCGATGCCCTATGCGCGCTCGATCAGGACACGATCTGCAGTGGAAGCAGTGACGGCCTCTTACGGCTTATCACTGTATCACCCAACTATAAATTTGAAGGCATCTTGGGTGATCACGAAGACGAGTTTCCAATCGAGCGTATCGTTCTGACCCACGACCGGGCCTACATGGCCAGTTGTGGACACGACCTCTCGCTCCGTTTTTGGAACGTTGAGTTCTTGTTTGAGTCGCAAAAGAAACGCAAACGCACAGAGGAGCCAGAGTCAGTGAAACGTGCCAGGTTCTTTCAAGATCTATAATTTTAAACTCCGGAGCGATCGCGCCCTCTTTTGTATATCAGATATTGATCCCCAATTTTTTTTTGTTCTTTTTCTTTCTATTGTTCTCTCATTTTTTTTTAAAAAAGTAAGCAGTCAAGCCATTCTTATCGCAATAAAAAACTTATACCCCATATGTAGTGTCTTACCACACCACTGGAAACAAGTTCGACGCCAATGACACCGAACTGGAGGGTTTGTTCGAAAATAACCGCCAATGGGCCAAAGCAGTTCAAGAACAGGACCCCAACTTTTTCAAGACGTTGGCTGAAAAGCAAGAACCTAAGATTTTATGGATTGGTATGTGACCTAAAGTAAAAATATCCTATTAATCATTGTCATAGGTTGTTCTGATTCACGTGTCCCTGTCAACCAGATCGTTCAACTCGGTCCTGGTGAAATCTTTATTCATAAAAACATCGCCAACGTGGTTTGTCATTCCGACCTGAACTGTCTCTCTGTTTTGCAATACGCTGTCGAAGTATTGAAGGTGGAACACATTGTTGTCTGTGGTAAAAATTTTTTGGGTGGGGATTGTTTGTTATCTGTTTTTGGTAACACATGGTAGGACACTCCAACTGTGGTGGTGTTGCCGCTGCTTTGGGTCAGCAGCAATTTGGCTTGATTGATAACTGGCTTAGAAATGTCAAGGACGTCTACCGATGTAAGTTATATTTAATCTACATGGCTTGTCATTCATTGTGTGTGTGCTTTAGTGAATCAGAATGAAATGGACAAAATCGATAATGGTAAGGAGCGTTTGTTGAAACTTGTTGAATACAATGCCATCAATTCTGCTCAAAACATTGTTCACTCTACAATTGTTCAAAACGCATGGAAGAGAGGTCAAAAGTTGACTGTACATGCTTGGGTCTATAACCTCGAGAAAGGGTAAGGCTTTTAGGGACGTTATTTCTTGTTTCTAACATCAATGTAGTTTGCTCGAAAAGTTGAACTGGGCTGCTAAAGATCCAAAGAGTGCTAAATCTATTTATGTCATGGCTTAAATGATAAGTAATAAAGCTGTTATTTATTATACATTTTATAAAATAGATGGGGATGGTTTTCATTTCACCCGTTACTGCTTGTTTATCTAAAGGGGGTCATGTTTATGATCCTTGTGATCTAGGAATATGTTTGATGGATCATACATCACATATTGCAGCTTTTGTTTATTTTTTCATTGTTTCAGACAAGCGTTTATTAAATGTGTATCCATGCTTTGATCTTGTGGTGGCACATCACATATTACAGCTTTTGTTACGTAAAAAAAAAAAAAAAAATCGTTCACAGTCTAAGACAAGATGTTATCTTTTTGGTAACAGATTTATTTATATGCACTTTGCTAGTTCAAGACGAGTTTAAAGAAGCATAGCCACAGTTCAGGCGAACTGTTTTTTGGTGGCGAGTGCAGCTCACTGTTAGAATAAGTAAATATAAATGGAAACTAATCATATGATAACTCCTTTAGATCTTTTTGACATATTAAGGAGAATTCAAAGCTCCCTTTAATGCTCCCTCCTGTTCTTTTTCTTTTCCCTTTTTTTTTTTCTCTCGTTCATGGTTGTAGATATACAGCAGGTCGAAAAGCTAGAAAATGGATCATGCTACACTCGAGCGATCCTTCTGGCAGGAAAGATACGTGCTCAGATTGACAAAATCAAACGTCAGAAAGGATACAACATGCCCAAGATCCAACAAGCTCAAAAGGTAAAGAAATAAAAAAAAAAAGTGAAAACATGAATTCATCTTTTTGTCCTAGAAACGAAATGGACTGAAGGGTATCCTGACAAGGACCTATCATGTTGGATCTCTCTTATTCACACAAACCCTCGTTTCAAAGCGAATGTCTGGGTTCTATGTGTGTCGAGACATGCTAAGCGGTGAAAGACGAGACGTATTGAAATTGTTCATGACGACCTCACAATATGACCATCTTGTTCCGATCTATGGTTTTACCTTTTGCCTACAAAAGCTAACACAGCGCGAAAAAGAAAAGGACAGGAAACTGAGAGAGATCAGAAACACGACGGTACGATCAGCGCTCATGTTTTGGTCCGAGCGCACGTCAAGCACGTATTTCCCGCCTGTCAGTCTGGCGGTTGATATCCTGCGAGTAGACGGGATCAAGATCTATATTGTCTACACAACAACCAAAGGTTTATTCATTTAAAAGTTTGCACCATATCCAAACGCACTCTTGATCGCTCTCCAGTAATATCCCGACCAGTTGTTTCTCGTCAAGTCCTCTTCACCTACAGGAACGCCCGTCTGCTCGACCTTGAGATCCACTGATTCTGAACCCTGTTCGAAGACCATGGTCACCTGCGAGTAATGACCTGCGGGCCAGGACCTAAGTCGCCAGGACTGCACAATCTTCTTGGCAGGCTCCAGCTCCAAGATTTGGCCAGTGACATTACCGCCAAACAGTTCAAAGTCTGATCCCACTTCCTTGGACAATTTCACAGGGCCACGAGTCCAGACAGAAGCAAACTGGGGGTCCATCAGACGTTCGTATAACTCCTCGGCAGATGTCTGGAAATTGACCGTGTCCTTTAACGTCGTCGTGTTCACAATTGCCTTCTTCACAGGTTCCGTTGTACTTGTGTTCTTGGGTGCAAACTGGGTAGCACTTGATTTTTCACTGTGTGCGGCGCGAGGAGGAGCAGGTGTGCCCATCTTGGAAGCCTCGATATAGACATCCTCACAGTTTTCCTTGATCATCGCAGCTGAGAATCCTTCGAATGTCTTGATCAATAAAGGTGTCAAGTCTTTACGAATCACTTCTTTCAGTGCTTGCTTTGCGTTGTTATCGTCATAGATACTGATCTCGAACTGTTGTTTTTTAACATCTCTACATGTATTTTTTACACATATAAAGGGGGCTTACCACATAATCATCTGAATCGGTATCATGAGCAATTTCGGGAATAGAGATGGATCCCTTCGCTTCAGTGCCATCCGCCAAAGTACCTAGAGAGAGAGAGAGAGAAATGTTAGATTGTATCGATACTTTGTCCTATTTTATATTACCAGTCCATTCCAGCTTTAACACAAGGTCATAGATAGTAACCATCTTTCCTTTTCTTTGGTTCAAATCCGCATCACCTGAACAATCGACCATTTTGCTGATCCATGCCTTGTTTCCATCTCGTTCAGCTTCTAGTCCAACCAACTGCTCTGTAAAGTACTTTTGAGCCCATTTTAAACAGTTCTTATTCACCCAGTGCCTATGAAAATCAATGTCAGCACTGTTATGTAAGCAAACAAAAGTGTATCTACCAGTTATTGACGTTCTTCCAGTTTGACATTTTTTTTTACTTGGAATAAAAAGGAAAAAAAGGAAAAAGAAAACGCGAATATGGATTGTTATCGAATTTACTGGAAGAGTGAAGATAGGAGTGACATGAAATTAAGCAAGTCACACCAGCTTCTCCTCAAAGGCTGTTTTGTCATGAAAAGGCGTTTATTTTAAAAGACCAAAACGATTAGAGTTTCGAAATGTCCATGTATCAACAAATATTTTCTTGATAATGTTTTAAGATATACCGTAGAGATGTCCAATTAGAATTACTTGATTAGTTGAGTCATTACATTAATGAGCAAGAAAAGAGGTCAGGGAGCAAAAAAAAAAAAAACATTCTGTTGATATCAATTACAAGATTATCACTGTGTCCTTTGCTTTATCATGAAAGAGAGAGTGATTGAACAAAATTTGCGTCCAATAAGCATATATTAGAATATTTTTATTGGATGGTTGCATAACCATTGAACAACCCAAGTGTGTGTAGCATTTGTTCCTTTAAGAGATTTACAAGCAGTTAGGGTGGTTGCTTATAAAGCACATAATCACACCTTGGCAAGAGACATAAATGCCATAACAAATATGGTTAGTTTCCATTGGTTTTGGATGATCCAATATCGTCCTTCCCCATAATTATGTTTAAACATAATTTATTCTCAGCATCGACGTCATTCTAGGTTCTGTTGTTGTTGTTGTTGTTCGACACATATGTATTTTACGCTTTTTGTACCTTATTAAAATGAATGCACTGGTTGCACTCTTACATTTCTGTGAGGTGCATGGACCATGTGTTGTATTCTGTACACAAACTATGCATGAAGAACAATCGCTGGACATGAAGAAATCAAACAATGGCAATTGTGCTGCTTGTACAGCACAGTTTCCTCTAGTCAATACTGGACAATCTATTTCAGAAGCTAAATATTTGATCACGACAGATGAAGAATACCCCAACATTAAATATATTGGTACAAAGACACCGCCACAAAACCACTTGTATAAAGCAGTTCGACTTGCCTGTGTTCGAAGGTAGAAGGGTACATTTTTCTTTGTCCGACCTTACTGATACATACGCAGCCTTACAGCCGAGTTTTGTCAAGGAAGAGATGGACCTGTGCTATTTGGAGATGATGAAAATGGATATGTGATGAGTTATATGTTCAAGCTACGTGATTCACAAGCAAGAGGAGAGGCTAGATTTTATTCATTCATGATATTGATGGCAGATAGAGTCTATTTGATCTCATGTTGGCCATTCATTGTTAGGTAGAATCAAATGGGGCTCATATGATTTCTCTGTAATAATTTCTTTATAGTGCATTCAAATCTATGGTGATTCAGTTACAAGAAAGAGCAAATGTTGTGTTTCAAAAGGAAAAAGAAGCTAAACAACAGCAGCAACAGTCTTCATATTATTCCATAAGTAATAGACGAGGTGCACCCATCTCACAAGGTTTGAACATACATACAGAAAAGCTCAAGTGAAATAATGATTGCTTATGCGTATAGAACAATTTTTCAAGAGAAGAAGTCATACACCCCTAAGATCGCTGGTTGATCTATTAGGCATTAAAGTATGTAGTGTGTGGTAACGAATTTTTATTCATGTTCTATAGGATATTTACATACACATTCAAGCTCAATTCAGTTTTGTCTTAAAACTTGCTTCAAGAAAAAGAATAGAAAAACTGAATCCTGGTAGAACAGAAAGCACATTATATTTAAAGATGGTAAATCAGAAAAAACAAGAGGATTTCTATTATTGACTCTTTCATATAGAAAGAAGAATATTTGGCGAAAAGGCATCAACAACAGCAAAAAGAAGAACAAGAATAGAGTTTTGAATAAATTCTTTTATTTACATGAAAGTTCTCCTTTCAAATGCATTGATGAGGATTGTACAAAAATGCTCGCACATATCCTTGAGGAGTATAGTCTATGGTTTGACATGTTTATCTTTTTTAACTATCCTGTTCTTGACGTCATTACCACCGTTAATCTATAGAGAAGATATGACATTAGAGAATATATTGCCATGAAATTAGCAGAGAGACTGAGCAGGATTAGGTTCGCATTGTTGGAACAGCATACACACTTTGCTGCCAACCAGCTCATCTATATATATGTTGTTGAGTTCGATGGATATGGTTCAATATACAGTTTTTTTTTCTAAAATAATGTCTCAAAAATTTATAATCTCATGTTGGAACGAGTCAGTATACTACAGGTACATTTCGTTCCTTATATTTACCAAAAGATGCACTGCTTGCTTGCCTGTTACCTTATATCCGCAGTACCAGAGGAAGCCAGCGATACGCACTTCCTCTCTCTCTCGTACATCGCTTTGGAAAACGGCGCTGTCTACTACTGAGAATCCCAATACTCGCTCATTCAAGGCTGCTAAACGACGCCTTCTACAGCAGAATCTGGAGATCCGCCAAAGATGCCGTCGATCGATCTCTCTGGATCTTATGCTCCTTCTACGTTCATCAGTTTTCCCAAACCTATCCCTCACTTGGTGCTATACATCTCAAATATATAAAGAAGTAATAAGAAAAATGTGTGTTGATGAGTCTCTATATAACCTCCTTATTGAATATTAAGACGAGAGAGAGCTCATTGTTACAGACAGCGCCCTTTTATATGCAAACAGGAGTATTGCGTGATCAATGATAATTGGACATGTCACATATGTTAATAACATGAATTGTTGTCAGACTCTTTATATTGTTCATTCTTAGAGTATAGATTTAGAGTAATCTCATGTGTTAAGTATTTATAGGATAAATACAACAGAAAAGATGCTGCTATGTTTAATTCATAGCGCTTAACCATGCTTTAACTAATAGAATCATATAGTGTTTTGGCTCTCGTAACATTTCAATTGATTTGTGGTAAATATTTATTCAACGAAAGACTTAGAATAGAGTTTGCTTAAAGCAATTTATAATTTGACGTTTGAAATAAAGGCAAAAGCCATAAAGATCACTAAAACGAGCGACATTACGTGCATCACCAATTCTGGAAGATAATGTCTCTTCTTTCATCAAGCAATGGCATTTCATTTTCCCTTTCACTAAGGTCTAGAACTGTTCAATAGGGCTTTACTCTGGCGAGCAAAAGGAGGAGATAAATTACTGTATAACCTTTAGTTTCGACTTATGGATACTAGCATTATCTATCACTAAATAACTGCCCTTTAAAGACTTGTTCTCATCAATAACATCACGGAACTCATTGACGGTTCCGTATAAGCACAAACGTTATTAAGCATGAGATCCGTAATTGTTTGCTTTCTTCTCAAAAATACAACGGTATCGAGCTTGAGGTTTCTCCAAAAAAAGACAGCAAAGATGAAAGTGAAGTCATGAATCAAGAGGGAAAATGATCACAATCTTTTTCAGACAGAAACTCTTTCTTCGCTGTAACAATGGAGTTCAGGTCAGTTAATTTATGCATGAACTAGGCTCTAATGATTCGAAAAAAGCAGGTATTGTTGGAACAGAATCGAACAAGAATCTATAGATATTTTATTTGCATCATTACAAAAGATACAGAGAATTGAAGAAGTAACATTATTTTTGAGCAGGTGTTGTATTTAGGCTTTGAGAATAGATTTAGATAAAGTAGAAAATGCGATGAGACTGTGTTGTATTTTTATTCGGAATAAAAGTGGAGAGAAAAGAGATGATAGCACAATCTATAATTATATATTAAGAAGCTGAGGTATTTAAACTGAGTTGACTATATTCGATTAAGGTGTAACAGATCTTATAGTAGCATTGGGTTCAACTCTAGATATTGTATTTAAGCACTGAATAGTAGCGTGGATACTACATCACCCCCTTCCAGTCTGCTAGACGTCTTTTATCTGATTGTTATTTTTTGAATCTGATAATTGTATCCACAGATTTATGCGTTTATGCATTTTTGTAATACCATGATTTGATCTGTCAAATATAATTTGTTTTTGTTTGTTTATTTTTTTTTTTTTTTTTTTTTTTTACTACGTAGTTAATTGTTTGACTATAAATGTGTATTTTAAGTACATTATTGTCATATAATAAGGATTATATAACATGGTCTTTTTGATCATAGTATTCTAGTTTTTAATATATAGACTAGAGGGTGTTTGTATTATTTTGTTTTTTAAGTGATCCGTTATTTAGTAACTTTTCTTTTGTTATTTTTTGTTTGTAATAGTCAGTAATGATTCTAGGATCCTGGAAACTTTTATAGGTTTCCCATGTATCATCTTCAGGTGTGTAGCCTTTCCAACGCACTTTATATTCATAGGTGTTGGTTTTTTTATTTAGTCTATGTTAAACAATTGCTTGTACTTCATAAACTTCCTGCTCGGGGATTTTTTCACCCATGGATATTAATTTTAACTCTGATGGAGTATAGTTACGCGTTAATATATCCCCTGATAGGACTTTAAGCACATAGGCATCACCTTGATTCATTTTGATCACTTCATATGGCCCAGTATATCTAGGTCCAAATTTTGTGTGTTGTCTGACTTTAATCATGGCATGATTTCCATTTGGAAAAGTAAAGGATTTGTTTTTTCCGTCAAAGTCTTTCTTTTGCTTCTTAATTACCTCTACGGTTTTTTCATAGATTGCTGGAAATACCACTTCGTTCATTTGTTTTATTCTTTTTTGTATTTCTTCTTCCGTCATTTCTTTTATAATGTCCCCATTTGGGTAGTCAGCAAACTCATTAAGCTTACGACCAAACATTCTGGTAAAAGGCGGTGTATTCGTCCTTTTACTTGTCTTATTATTTATTGACAGTTGTACTGACGGTAAGAATTTATCCCATTCATTAATATTACCTTGTATGGTTTTTTCTAGGACATTCATGATTGTTTTTACAGTATTTTCAGCTGTACCATTCGCCCTTGGATGAATTGGGGTTACAAGTCTGTGGTCAAAACCAGCTGCTCTTTTAAAACGTTTCATTTTGTCGTTGACAAATTCAGTTCCAT
>JAMYHX010000034.1:0-164680 GCA_025529335.1 Rhizopus sp. PT2906
TAACCATGACGAGCATATTTATGGAAGCCCTGCTTAAGACTATAACAGATTCTATTGCTGTTTTGCTTGACCAACTCGTTTTATTAGAACGTCATGTGTAGATCTTTCTTTTAATAAATCCCCATAGATCAATAGAGCCTCGGAACCGTTCCGAATTTGGAAATGGCTCTTGCCCATTTTTTGATACTGTTGTTGGAAGTCGCAAATTTTTGTTTGGAGTATCGAAAGGAGGCTTGGGCGCAGACGTGTTTCTTGGCTGATGTCAATTCTCTTCAAGCAAATTTGAATGAAATGTCGCTGGCTCCTTTAAGAAGTCTTGGATTGCTCCTTTCTGGACGGTACCTCTCTCTGGGGGTGAGCCCATATCGAGCCGACCCTCCGATGGTCATGCTTTACAACATTGCAAGACATATATCTTCATCGAATAAGTCAACACTAATCCAGTGTTAAAACCTTTGCAAGAAAGACGCTTTATGGCGATTTAATGGCATCAATTTGAGAACAACTGGTGGAAAGAGGCGATTAGAGAAAGTGAAATTGGACCAAGAGCTTGTAAGGCTTCAGCAAAGGCGTGAAGGTTTGTCCAAAATTGATTACTCTATGCTTTTGAAGCTTCTCCAAAACGAGAGGATGAATATCATGGATTATCAAGCAAAGCGTCTCTGGTTAGCCAAAGAGATCATTGAAGCTATTGGAGAAAATTCGTTGGGTTGTCTATATAAGAATAATTATAGTAACAAAACATGAACTTGATGTACCAAGAACAGTACTAGCACGCAAAGATATAAAATGATTTACCATCTCCTCAGGAACCTCGACGGATACAAGCTTTGCCCGAGGATCAGCGTCCTTGAACAACCTACCATATTTGATTCTATCTCTGTCTGTTACTTCACGAATGAGTGCTAGCAGACTATAGAGCGTGCTATTGTCACAGGTAGCATTAAACATCGTATCATCTACAGGAGTTGCCGTACACGTATTTCATCTCTTCAGACGTCCCAAGAGAATGATCGCTTCTTTGTAATACTCTCAACAACAGAATGTTGAACAGATCTTTCGTGGTAAAAGCTAAATTGTAAAGTCTGTATAAAGGCTCATTGCATTTGAATCAAGGCTTCTTTTTAAAATTAAAAAAAAAAGAACGTTGTCTACTGGTAGGCAATAAAAATACAAAAAGACAATTGCGCATCATTTTTGAGAAAAAGGCGTGTACTTTAATATTAAAGAGCAATTTGCATTTTTTACTTCAAGAAAACGTAGCCTTCATCTTTTTAATCACGACAACAAGTCCAGTATCTGTCGGCTATTTGAAATGGCTCCCAGTCGCCAGGGCGGTGGGGCTCTTCAGGAAATATAACTCCCAAACAGGATCGATAACTGACATCATCCATTAGATCAGAGTGACAGTTGCGAGATGGGTAGTTGTCCATTAAGTGGTAGCCTTCAACAGCATATGTGACCATAAAAGAGCCAAGATCAAAGAGAACAGCGAAGATAACCTTTATTTTTCGACTTGTGTATGATAAAGTAAGGAAAGAATATGAGAATAGATCGTGCTTCTTTTTTATGTTCTAAAAGCATAGGTGTATTCATATAAAACTTGACTAGATAAACTAATCAAGATTCTCATCATGTCTTTGTATATGATCACGAAACATAATGTAGTTCGTCTGCATGGAATTGTATTACATGGATATCATAACTTTAAAGAAAGCCGATATATACAGTAAACATAAGGAACAGCGAACGAAAGAAAGTAAGCGTGTTAAGGATTGTGTTACTCTATGAAAGACGGTCTAAAAGTGTTGCACGATATTGCTTGTTTGAATAGTTAATCAAGGTAAATAGTCGAGTCATAAAAGATTGTATATCCACGAATATCAAGCAGCTCATTCTATACTAAACTGAACAATTTTTAACAAACTCAGGGTGTTCTGTTGACATCTTCATGCTAAAAAAAAACTCTTTATCTGAAGGTATAAAAGTGTATGTACTTATTTAATATTTGGAAATAGTAACGCGCTATCTCCGTGCAATATGAGCATAAGCGCATACCTTTGACTATTTATCTTTTGTTTTCGTTCACGCTGAATGAATGGAACCTTAGCTTACGCTTTTTGAAACATTTGCGTGAATTCTCGGTGAACTTTATGACGGTGTAATCACGCAAACATCTAACATCTCAAGGAGGCCTTCTGTCAAGAAACATCTGCCTAAAAAATCCTAGGATTGGTAAAGGATGTTGAATACACAGATTTATACATTCACAAAGATGAAGTTAATATTTCGCCATTATTCTTATAGATTAAATAAAACAGTGTAAATACAATATATGTTAGCATTTAGTAGCTTAAGCTTTATTTAAATGCATGATTATAATTGGAAATAACACTTTAATTTGATTTACATGTCTTTATTCCTTTTGGCTACCTTATATTCAAATAGTAATGAATCTAGCAGTTTATGATATCATTATATCTATATGAGTTGAAACAGTCTCGACTACATCTTTAATCTCACACAAGTTAAACAAGGGATATAACGTTTGATGTTGAGTAATTTCATTAAAGCGCCTCTTTATGATCTCTGAATATAAGAATGACTATACAGCAGGAACTAAAAATCTCTTTTAGCTAATTCATACTTAACTGAAGCAGCATGTATACGGAGCAGCGTATCCAACTGTCAGGAAACATTGGCTTTGAAAAGCTTCTGGGCTGACATATAGAACGTATTAATAAAAACATCACTTCCAAGTGAGCTCAATCCTGATTTTATGGCTCAAGAATACACTTGTCTCATTTAATTTGCATTGTTTTTAGTGTTGAGCGCAAAACTCGGAAGCACATATGTCGGAATTATCTATGCTCGCAAGGTACACATTTAGAAAAGGGCTTTGATACATCAGCCAATCAAATATTTTGAATCTTTGGCTATCTGTGTTTTGTGATAGAAACAACACAGTAACACAAAGCTTATTAAAAAAAAGGAAATCCCATTGTTTCAAAAACTTTTTTTTTTTTATATTAAAATGCAACAAGCGATTCCAACAATCCATGTCGAAGGCATTCAACCAAGTACTCGTCAACGTTCATTTTCAATCTCGAATCTCGTCAAACGTACACGAAGAGCCTACTCTGTCTCGTCTGCGTACCCAACTCAACGTCAACCGCTGATTCATCTTCCTCCGTCCTCATCTGACCTCACTTTACCTGATTTGACACCAACACAACGAAGAAACTCGATCGCAGCTAGTCAAAGGAAATATGAAGATCTTGAACAAAAGATGGAAGCAGCTCCCTTGTTTGTGCTCGTCTCAACTTATCTCAACTACTTTATATTGATCATCTTTGGTCATCTTCGAGACATTCTTGGGAAAATGTTTAAGCATAAGAAATATGCTCATCTACGAGCGACGGAGGGTTATGCGCCTTTGGTTTCTGATTTTGACTCGTTTTATACAAGACGAATGTATATGCGTATCAGGTAAAGGATATGATATATACAAAGTGTGTATCTATCAACGCCTTTGCTAGGGATTGTTGGAATCGCCCCATGACAGGTGTGCCTGGACGAAAGATCAAGATCTTGGAGAGAGAGTCCAAAGACTTTAACCAAACATTTAGGTAATTTTCTTTTCAGTTTGATATGTCCAATATTGATCTCGTTGTTAAAGTTTAACAGGACGAACGATTGAGGCTACCAACTTTTCATCTTATAACTACTTGGGGTTTGCTCAAAGCGAAGGCTACTGTGCAGACCAAGTCGAAACGTGTGTCAACGAGTATGGATTAAGCAGTAGCAGCACACGAATGGAAGCAGGCACACTGGATATTCATCGAGCATTGGAAAAGCAGGTTGCTCAGTTTGTAGGCAAGGAAGATGCTATTGTGGTCTCTATGGGATTTGCTACCAACTCGACCACGATTCCTGCTCTGGTCAACAAGGTACATGAGTCATTTTTTTTATGAGCTAAACTAACATCATCTAAAGGGATGCTTGATCATCAGTGACGAATTGAACCACAGCTCCATCATCTTTGGCGTGCGATTATCAGGCGCATCTGTACGTGTGTTCAAGCACAATAACATGGTCGATTTGAAAAATGTCTTACGAGAGGCCATCTCACAGGGCCAACCAAGAACACATCGTCCTTGGAAAAAGATTTTGGTCATTGTCGAGGGGCTGTACTCGATGGAAGGATCTATTGTGAACTTGCCTGAACTACTGAAACTTAAGCGAGAATACAAGGTAAAAGGAGTGATCAATGACAAAAAAAAAACTGTCAACTGAAAGATGGTTGATAGTTTTACCTCTACGTGGACGAAGCACATTCGATTGGTGCCCTGGGCGAGCATGGTGGAGGTGTCTGTGACTTTTACGGCATTAATCCAAAACATGTCGACATCTTGATGGGCACGTTCACTAAATCCTTTGGCGCCGCTGGTGGATACATTGCTGGTGACAAGGCAGTCATAGATCATCTAAGGTTAACCAACCACGCGTTTACATATGCTGAAACGATGTCTCCGGCTATCATTCAACAGGTGAGTGCAAGCATGGCGATCATTCGAGGTCAAGATGGCACTCAGGACGGAGCGGACCGTATTCGAACACTGGCCGAGAACTCTAGATACTTTGCAAGCGCGCTACGAAAACTGGGGTTCATTGTTTATGGAGATGAAGGAAGTCCGGTTATTCCTCTTCTCTTGTTTAATCCTGCCAAGATATCGTAAGTTCATCCTTATAAGACACTTAAAAGAGAGGCTAATGTGTTTTATAAAGTGCTTTTTCAAGAGAAATGTTGAAACGTGGAATCGCCATTGTCGTCGTTGGGTACCCAGCAACACCGATCATCAGTTCAAGAGCTCGGTTCTGTATATCAGCTGCTCATACACGCAAAGATTTAGATGAGGCCATTCGGCACATTAGTGAAGTAGGTGACCTGTTGATGCTTAAATTTAAACCACAACAATAAAGAAGAAGAGGGGAGTGTACATTTGTATATATGTATAATTTTGTTTTTCTGCTTTTCGTGTTTTTATACATTTAAATATTCTGCAACACCACAACATGAAAAGGTAGTAGTAGTAGTAGTAGTAGTGATGATAGAATAATAACAATAATAGTATATATGTGTGTGTATATGTAAAATGTATATGTATATACATATTTATAATCTCTCCTTCTCTTTCTACACATCTTTTAGCCATTCACTTGAAAGCATTTGACTAGCAGACGCACGTTTGGTCATGTCAATCTCTAACATGGGTAGTAAAAATGCACTGATCGCATCAGCATCTTCAGGAGGAACAAGAAAGGTGTCATGGAGCACATCACGTAGACGACGGTATCGCAGTTTTTTGATATGCTTCAATTTACCAGACCGATCAAAAAATTCTCGAGAGAACTCACCTCCTGTTATCAAGATCTTGGGGACAGTGCGTAAGAGTTCTAAAATCTGGGCAAGATGATCTATAAAGAAGAAAAGGGTCAATATACAATGACTATACATTTATATAGCTGTACCATCGTCTTTGTTATATTTAGAACCTGCTCTAGGATCAAACAAGAATTCACCAGTGAGAAGTTCAAAAATCTAAATAGCTTGTTGTTAGCTATATACACACATATAATATTATCATTACCATGCACGCAGCGCTCCACATATCTGCCTCCTGTGTCCATTTGGCACCAACGATGACTTCTGGACTACGATACTGCCGTGTCTGAATGATATGAGTGTAATCTCCGTCTGTCCAACAGGCATTTCCGAGGTCAGCAATCTTGACAACAATATCACTAAACACACTATCTAAGTCCTGTTGCTTCTCTTTGGCTTCGATCACTGCAAAATCAAGGACTGAAGACGATAAGACTTTTTCCTTTTTGGTGATTTGTAGCTGTTTGAACCCATTTTCTAATTCACTTTAATGATGATTAGCTTATCCATTTCTTTGTTTAATTACACTACCTTTGATCTTCTTGTTCTTTTACATCATTGGCGAGCAATTGCTTTTTCAGTTTTTTCTTTAACCTCTTTTTACGATTCTTTGACATGCCTGATGTGTCAACGCCGTCCAAAAGTGATTTGGGTTGTTCTTGTTGTTCTTGCCGTTGTTTACCACTACGAATATCCTCTGTTTCCTTCTTGAGATACTCCTCGACATCCGGAATCCAAACGAGCACATTCTCGGGCTTAAGATCGGTATGGATGATACCGCACTCTCTATGAAGATAATCAAGACCTTCGAGGACCTGTTTTGAGATCCTTTTGACGATCGACTGAGGAATGCCCTTATAGTTATATCGCTTCATGAGCGAAAGTAGACTTTCTCCAAGCACTTCAAATGTCATGCACACGTGTTTTCCGTTAGGTCCCTCATGCCAGAAATGGTCCAACAGCTGAGCGACGTGTTGGTACCCCCTGGCTTGTGAGTTTGTCTTTTTGACGGTTTCGAGTAACTTGATTTCTTCAAGAGCGCTGTCTGTGTATCTATTGGCTGATTTGACAATCTTTAAAGCAACATGTCGATCTGCTCTACATGACATGAGTTATTGTTTGAATTATGAGTTGATTATAAACTTACAGATTATCAAATGCAAGCCAAACAGTTGAAAAGTGACCCCAGCCTAGCTTTCGACACACAATGTATCTGTCATTATCAAACTTGTCTCCGAGTTGAACCGGGTGATATCCACCCTTTTTATAGTCTTGAACTTCTTCTTCTTCGTCAGAATGGATCGAATGAATATCAGAGTACTCGCTCTCTGAACTTTCGTTGGACATGCAATTATGAGAGAAAAAAAAAGAAAGAGGAGGGGACTTTGTATTTTTGGCTGACTTTTTTTATTCCCTTTTGTCTGTGTGTTTTTGTTTGTCTTTATGCTTTTTTATTTATACATCCTCCATATCCTTCATATCTTCATCTGATAGCTTTTTATTTCTATACGTTTATTTTATACAAAATGGTTTATGCTTTCAATTGAGGTTACACACAGCCATCTGGGAAATATAAAGAGTAAAGCGGATATTTTTTGATTTCTTCTCTTTTCTTTCTTTTTTTTTTATAAAAAATGTCTTCTTTAGAACCCACGAGTGGTAAACGTATTGCACTTCCTGTACGAGTTGAGCCCAAAGTGTTCTTTGCAAATGAACGTACATTCTTATCATGGTTAAACTTTACTGTCGCTCTTGGAGGATTGGCAATGGGTTTATTGAATTTTGGTGATCGTATTGGACGTCTGTCAGCCGTGTTATTTACGATAATTGCAATGGGTGTCATGATCTATGCCTTGTGGACTTTTCATTGGAGAGCAAACAAGATTAGAAATAGGGAAGCAGCAGCTTATGATGATCGTGTTGGTCCCACTGTTCTCTGTATCTTTTTATTAGCAGCTGTCGTTGTGAACTTTTGGCGTAAGTGATATATATATATATATTGATAAATGATGACATAAACTCATGTATATATAGTTCGTATGGGTGGAAAGCATTAATGTAATAGCAATTTTATATGTAAAGTCTCATCTTTTGTGTGTAGAACATACCAATTTTTTATTGAAATAAAAAATATATTCATACTCCTATCATCCAATCAAATGAACAAATTCTTCCCCACGTGCATATTTTAAACCAATACACCTTGATAAATTGCTTTTGGATATCGAGAAACAAGCTCAGGCCATTGAACCAAGAATTGATCCGCAAATGGGTAGAGTAATTTGCCAGTCACAGATAAAGAATGGACGCGTGCAAATGATTCAACATAGATGATGTCAATCTTTTTGATTCCGAGTATCTACAATAAGCGCATTAATATCTTATCGTATGATATGATGAATTTACCCTTGGAATATAAGCTAATATACAGATGGGTAAACAGCTACCAGGTCCATTACATAATATCTACTATAGGCATGAATACACACATATATGTAACAAAAAGTACTTTACCAAATCAGGTATCAGAGTATTCAAAAAGACTTGACTGGATTTGAATAAGGAATACAACATGGTCCATGGTACTGTCTTGATAGGTTGACCTACTCTTCTTGCTCTTGGTATCTTGCTTATAAAAAAGGTACCCTACTCTAATATAAGATGACGTTACAAATCAATAAAAAGCCTTGCCTTTTTCATTTCTTGTTCATATTCTATTGCTTTCTCTTCACTTAATCGATCGTTATCTGCAATCACATAACACCTTGGTGTGTACCGTGTAAGATCTAAGCCCTTTACGAGTTGCATCATTTCAGTTGTATGTCCTCCTATCACAAACATATGAATGGCTGTATTTCTCTCTTTTCTTTTTTATAAATACCAGAGCCTAAAATGATACACGTCTTACAGTGACCTGTTCTTTTCTTGGAAATGAGGTTGTCATGACGAGGTAATACGAACCATAATCTCACCAAGAAAAGAATGATTCCAAGCAGAATGAGCATAAATGTCAGTTTGACTGAGACAGGAAAAAGAAATACATTTATAATACAGCAATAACAACATTTTTTTAAAAGAAAAATCTCTTCTTTAAAGAAAACCATGTAGCATTAGCTTATTTTCTGGTGTTCATTGCCAAGATTGGCTAAAATTTTTAAATCATTACTTAACCAATTGTACATTTGGCTGACCATGGCAGTGATCTGTACCCATAGCTTATAATATTGAAACGGACAAAGGAGACAGCCTTGGCTCTCTTTGCCAATGTATTCTCTCCCCCCCCTTGTACCTATTTTTTTTTAGCTAACAATAAAATTTGTTCCTAAATATCACCATGACATCAAAAAGCACTTGATGGGTTGCCAAGCAAATCATATTGCGGAGTGATACAATGCGCATAATTTTCATATAAAAGGAACCTTTCCCTTTTTTTTTTCCTTTTATTTTATTCACACACGTATGGACTTGACCCCACAACAAGAACATTATTTCAAACGAGAACTGATATCGTTGGAACTCGAACGAGAGCTTGACGCATTTGAACAACACCCAGAGATACTATCTAATATCATCAAGAAGGAAGCTTCCGATTACCCGTTTCTTCAGTTCATTGTCCACCGTTTCGTCTTGAACTTTCCTCTACTTCAAAAGGGCGACGAAAGACAATTCTGGAGCAAGTTACAGTCCTTCGTTGATGAATACTATAAATTGAAAATAAACAATTATGCGCCCAGACGACAGGACTCACAGCGCCGTATCATGCTCTATAAACTCCAGCGGCTCTTGAACATTTCGTTATCTGCCGTCATCAAGACGACACGACCGGAAGAAAGGATTCAAGTGATAAGGCAAGATATGGACGAACTGGCCACAGACATGAGCCTGGCCCATCTCGAGAGCGAGGAAGATTATCTAGAGTGGATTGGCATGAACGGAATCAAGGTCAACATCATCACTGTTCGTGACGTGAGTGAAGTGAGAACGATTCGAGAACACGTTCATTCTGAATTCATTATCGAGACCCGCACAGACAAGGTCGTACGTGTCGCCAGACGTCACGGTCAGTTCCGTCAGCTTCGTGACGACCTCAAGGCAGCGTTTCCTACTGCCGACATTCCAACCGTGCCGAGCAAGGCGCACGACACGAACGCGCAGGTGAGTTGTCTACATCGAGAAAAGGATCGTATCCTCCTTCGTCTCTTTCTCCGTCGACTCGCCGCGATCACGGCCGTGGCCGAGAGTGAGATCTTTTACAACTTTTTGACCGACAAGCCGATCGAGCTGACAAAGGAGGAAGAAAAGGATCGTGAAGAACGTGAAAAGATGGATATGAACAGACGTAAGGAAGAAAAAAGATTTAGAGAGCAAGTGGATAGTAAAATTGTCGAATTGGACGCTCTCCTCAACTTGCTCAAGCAGAAAGTGATGCAACCCAATGGACTATTAGATATCTTTGAGACGATTAAAAAGACAGAGAAAATCGATCAGTTGCCAGTCGAGTTACAAAAGGCGATCGAGTGGGGAAGAATCAAGTAAGTAGGATACCTTTTTTTTAAAAACAATGTTTAACTTGTCTCTTAGTCTTGCCTTTGTTCTACATACTCAGTTTGTCACGTCGGATCGATCTGTCGAAAACGTAGCTAATTTGAAACGTACGCATTCACTCATACCTTACCGTACCATAGCTCAAATCCTCAAGCTGTCAAACCCATTTGCGATGGTCAAGGGTGTGCTTGATCTCTTTTTGGCTCAACCGTTTGGTGGAAAGAGTCTTTTTCAGAGGTAAAACAAACAACATATAGAATAATCTAAACTAAACCGACGTGTTAGAATCATTTTGGCCAATATGAGTGAGGAGTCTAAAGAGATGCAAAAGGATATTCAAGAACTCGAGGCCAAGATTAACGATACAGCTCTTTGTCAAAAAATATCGAATGCAGTCAAGACAGAGATGCCTATTGATATTGAAGCAGGCGATGATCCTATATCAGAAACACTCGAGCTGTTAAAGAACCCAGCGATCGAGCCTGTGCTGAGACCAGACCAGATCCTGAAGGTGGCCTTTGCTCATCAACAAGACGCACCTCGTCAGCTGGTAATGTACCTATATCAACTCTGGGTATTGTATGCCAAAAAGCAAGAACAAGAGACACTCATGGCTCTCGTCTTCCAAGGCGTCACCGGTGAGCTCATGAAGGACCTGTTTGCGATCTTTTATGAGCCATTGGCCGAAGTGTACAAAGCGGCCAACATTGGCGATACCATCGGCCACGTGTCACATTTCATCGATGATCTCATTCAGCTCATTGATCAGCTTGACGCTCAAGACGCCACAAACACCGCTCAGCCGTTCATCGACCTCGTCCAGCGCCACGAGCAACAATTTTACACATTTGTTCACCGTGTGCACGCTCAGGACCACTCACGACTGTTTGACAGCCTATTGGCTTATGTCAATTCTATTTTTAGCCTCATTTCTCACGGTCTTCCCGCACGCGTGGACCTCAATGGTTGTGTGCAAGACGCTCTGACGCCGACCGAGTACCCAGGATTAAAAGCAGAGATTGATGCATTATGCTTGTACCACAAGGAACGCAAACAACGACACTTGGAACGCAAGCGTCAAAAGCTCATGATGACAATAGATGATGAGGACGAACTTGATTTTGTCCCGGGCAATAAGGAATTTATGAGTATTGCAAGCGAGTTTGCGGATATGGATGACGATGTTGACGATTTATTGCCAAAACATGAAATGAACCTACATCGTCCCAAACTTCAGCTGGTGCCCAAGGTGGTGCCTTTCTTTCTCCGTCGATTGGCTCACCATGGTGTGTTGGGTTGATCTGTGATGCCTTGTATTAATAAACCCTTTAAATGCTTCCATCGTTCATAACATAATCTCGCAGAATGTCGTCCGTCGAATTGAGCTTCTAGTTCATGCCAGCCTCCTGTGTACAAATGGTCAAGAGCAAATTTGAGCAAGGCCATGTCGTCGGCATGTGTCCATACTTCGTACCCACGTATCGTTTGGTCCATTTTGGAAGGTGGTGGTAATCGATTAGGAGACTTTTGGATGTTTAGTCACTTGTATTTTTGGTACTTGTGACTTTACCTGTGAGGATTCATCATATTTTGTTCTCTTTCTGGATGATTCATGATCTTGTTCTTCTTCGTCTTCTTCGTCTTCAGATTCAATTATATTTCCATCTTCGTCATATTCAACAATTAGCTTTTCCCTTACTAAATAAATTAAGTAATATGTCTATCTATATAATGATCTATGGTACCTCTCTTGGGCACTTTTTTGGGTATAGAAGGGATTCCAGTTTGTTGGTAGTTCAAGATTATATGACGAACGGCTGTGGTTGAAAGACCAGATAAACGAGCAATCTTTCTCTCTGATGCGCCTGCTTGATAGGCTCCTACGATCATCCATCGTTTTGCTGCTTGATCTTGTTCTTCAGTTGAATTGGTCATGAATAAATAAATAAATGAATAAAAAGAAAAAGAAAAAAAGAAATACTGTAATTAGCTTTATGATCATTTGATATTGAAGAAGACGTCATTGGTTGCATTATTATGGCTGGCCAATCACAATTGAGCTCATCTTCATCGTCATTTCTCTATCTCCTTTTGTTTTTTTTTTTCTGGCTTTTGTCTAGTAAAATGTTTAAAATTTACATATTCTAAAATATCAAAAGTAAATTGAGTAAATTCAAGAAACAAAAAGCTCTAAAAATCGAGCTCATACACTGAACCTGAGACCAAACGTAGGTGTATATGTCGGGCTTTTAAAAATCAAGCCCAAAGGGAAACCCGTCTTTAGCTGTAATGAAACCCGCGCATCTTTTTTTTCCAAAAAAAAAAAAAATAATGGGAGGAGTACAAAGCTCTGAACAAGGACAATATGGTTTCCATGTCTTGAAAGTATAAAGAGCAAACAAAGAGAGAGGAAATACATTATATATAACTGTATAAAGTAAATAATAGGTCAAGGAAAATTCACCTGCATTTCACGCAGGTATCGAACAGTTCTTTGATTATATTGTCAGCATCAATCATATTCCATTGGTATATATATATATATATATGAATATTCAAGTCATATTTCTAGTAGTATAACACAGCTTATTAGAATAATGGAGATAGTCAAGTATTAATAAAAGAACTTGAAGGGAATGAAGATAAGCCTGTGCCCATTGGCATTTATTCTAGTAAAGAACAAGCATTTCGAGGTACATATTGCACATGCATATTTAAAAGATATATTAACACCCTTTAAAGAGGTTAGTTTAATACCAAGCAAAAAGTGGCATTCAGATCCAAATGAAAAGAGCTTGATTGGTTGTTCCATTCGATTCTGTTCATTTGAACGTGCTGGAGAGAATGTATGGCATGTACTCGATGTTGCGCCTAATTCACCTGCTGAAATGGCAGGTATCATTCCTCACTCTGATTATATCATTGGAAGTCCACATTTGACACTGAGAAGCGAAGACGATTTTTATGCTCTTGTGGAAGAATATCTCGGTAAGCCGCTAAGATTGTACCTTTATAACTCAGAATGGGATAGTTGCAGAGAGGTGAGATGACAACCATGTTCTTGTATGTTTTGATATTTATTGTATAGTGTATCATCATACCTAATCATGAATGGGGAGGAGAAGGGTCCCTGGGATGTGATGTGGGATATGGATTATTGCATAGGATACCAAGTAAGAAGAAGCATGATGAGGATGTAGCCAAGGATACACCTTTACCTGAATCACCTACTGAACAAGCAGAACCATAATTGCTCTTGTAAGAGTTTATTAATAAACAATTACAGCTGATCTGAATTTGAAGCTGAAGATGTAATAATGATAATCCGCAAAATTGAATGAATTGCATTAATTTTCAAAAAGGGAGACCAAGCAGAGAGAGATTATTTAGGGAATTAATGCATCACATCATACACACTTTTTTTTTAAAAAATCGGATATACTTTATCCTTTTTTTCATATTTATTTCCCTCTTTCTTTCTTTCTCTCTTTCTTTCTTTTTCTTCTCTTCTTTTATTACTAAAATGGATGTATCAATTCAATATGAACAACAAACATACACAAAACAATTCTGGATAGGCATCATTGTATCCATCGTAACCAACTTTATTCAATCATTTGCAATGGCATTTCAACGTAAATCTCACCTATTGAATGATTCCATCTATCCAATAGAAGAACGAAAACATTACCTCAAGCGACCCCTTTGGGTGATCAGTTTTTGCGCCTTTCTGACAGCTAATATCATTGGGTCTATTTTTACCATTGGCTATTTACCCATTGTCATCTTAGCACCCATCGGAGCTCTATCACTCGTGTTCAACGCATTAGCTGCTAAGCTCATCCTTGGCGACCCATTCGATCTCAAAAAAGTACTGGGCACCTGTCTCATCGTTCTCGGCACACTCCTTCTCGGCCTCTTTGGTGTCGTATCCGAACCAGACCATGATATAGATGACCTGATAAGGCTATATAAAAAGCCTGGCTTTATTGCCTATTTTAGTTGTTTAGAATTCGTGATAGTCACAAGTGCATTGTTAACTCACTATTGTGAGTATCTGTATGATCAAATAGAATCAGCGGCTTTACCCCCTACGACCGTGGGTAAGTGGGTAGGTCGATGGATTGAAAAGAATGAATTCAAGAAATATATTGGCATCAGGTAAATAGAGAACAAAATGTATGTTGTTCTTGACGCTCATCATTTTTAAAAAAAAAAGCTATGGTGTATTGGCAGGCAATATTAGCAGTCAGAGCATGCTATTTGCAAAAAGTGGTATTGAATTGATCATCCTTACTATTGTATCTGATAAGAATCAGTTACAACATTCTTTAACTTGGATCTTATTGATCATGATGGTCGGTACGGCCGTCCTGCAGGTAAACATCAGAATATTTGGGCAAACATATGTGTCTCATCTATGTATTTTTAGCTGCACTATTTGAACAAAGGATTACAACTATGTGATACTGTCATTATGCTTCCTATCTCATGCTGCGTCTTTAATGTATCATGTCTATTCAATGGACTTGTTTATTATGATCAATGGGATCGATTTACATGGTATCAACTTGTGCTTGTCATGGTCGGAGTGTCCTTGACTATCGGCGGTGTCCTCTTGATTTCATGGAAGCAGCAGTTGAATACACTGACAGAAGAGGAAGTGACTACGGTTCATGACGAATTGTTACCTCAAACAGATTCCAGACCTAATGAAGAGACCAAGCTGTTGCAATCAAGTAACACAAGATATACTTGACCATTATAGAATACAACTTAATAGAATCCCCCTCCCTCTTTTCTTTATTATTTGTAAATAATGCAGTACAGTACTTACTTTTTTTTTTAAAAAAAAAAGAAATGAATAAATTGATCATGTTTTGAAAACAAACGGGTCAACAAATAAATGGATCACTTTTATTGAAGCTGTTTTCTGCAGAGAGTGTGTGTGTGTGCATTGTGAATATATCGTGCGTACCATCAAAACTTGATGATGATCATGTCGATATGCAGTGAAGCATAAATTTAGAAAAGTTGTCAGTCGCCCAATTTTCTCTCTCTCTCACATGGCCAAACCAATCTCTATCTCTTAGTACAAGTCCTCTTAAAGAAATGTATTAAACATCAACACGAAAACCAGCGTTCACCAGAACTTTTACAAAGAATGTCTTCATTTTGCCCAACTATCAAAAACACTCATAATCATTATAAAAAAGCAAAGTTTGACATGTCATACTTGCAACTAAGTGATGAGCAAGGTTCACGCTTATATTTTTCCATCGGTCATTCAAGACCTTCTTCAAATCATCAATGTTGTTAATGGCGGCCCTTTTGTCCTCGATAAGCTTATCAAGAGCCCACCTGCTCAATTGGGTTTAGATCCGGGCTTGGGCAAGCCAGTACTCCTCTTATGGGTCTCTTTCCACCATTTTGCATAGACATCAGTATGACAACTTGCTCCATCTTCTTGAAAGATGAAGCCCTTCTCTTCTTCATCTATCAATTTTTTGAACCAAGGGTGAAATTTCTTGGCCAAAGTGTCTTGATTTTAAGAACCATCAATGATCACCAAAAGAGCGCAAGGCTTCTTGCTCAAAAACAGCTCTATATCATAACACTTCCGTGCCTCCATTTTGTTCTGGGCTTAACATGACGAGCGTCGTATCTTTTGCCGACTTTACGAATAACTCTGGCCCCACCGTAAAGCGTGATTCATCCGACCCAACCACGGTTTCCTACTGTTCTTGAGTCCAGTTGACATGATCTAAGGCCCAACGGAGTCTTCTCTTCTTGTTTGCTTCTGTAAGAGTTGGCTTATGCGTAGCAAAGTACGATTTAAAGCCCATTTCCCGCAAGTAGTTGATTACTGTCTGTTGTTGTAATCTTCGTTTGCTGTAATTCGAATCTTACAGAATCATAAGACGCAAATGGACTTTTTTATAATTCTTTCCAAGTGTCTTTGAGATCTTTTGCAAAGTTTTTTTTTGAGAGAGGGTCCAGCATCACGAATTCTATCGACAACTTTTTGGTCACTATTCTTGGGGCATCTGAACTCTATTAGATATACGATCCAAGATGAACTTGACTTTATCGAACCAGAAGACTCCCCCAGTAGCTTTTTAAGTTTGCGCTTTTGGTAAGAGCTATGGGTGCTATCTAATGAATTTTGGTTTGACTTGTTTGATTTGTTACTTTTCAGAAAAGAAGAGGAAAGGTTGCATATTTCTTTTAAATCAAATGCCTGTGACTGTATACGATTCCTGATAGTTTAAGCCAGACAATGCTGGATCAAGGTTTCTGAATTGCTAGATAAATATTTCATTACTTGCTGACGAAATCTTATTGGTACTCACTTATTTTATTTCTGTGGATGAAATGTTCTATAGTCAATACGGACATATTGTGTTTCTTTGATAAATAAAACCCACGCTTTAATACAAAAAAAAAAACATTTATGCAACAGACACCGTTAGGAATTATTAATGCTTGAACAAGTGCTTATTGTTCATAATATATTCCTCCAATTTCTCAGGATTCCTTCCAAGAAGTATCTGAATACCGTCTGAGACGAGAGGATTCTGTATGTCATAGGAAGCCAGAGTCGTAGACAAGCCGAAAGCCATGCTATGATTCATATAACCTGAACTCATCAGCCTGTTGTACTTGTCAAGTGCACTGATCTGCTTATAACCAAAGGGACGACCGAGAGCGCGTGAGAAGTGTTCTGCAAGCTGCTTGGGCGTGACAACATCACCGTTAAGTTCATACACAGCGTCTCCATGCTTCTGGATATCGTCACTGAGGATGGTTGCTGCAACTGCACCAATATCGTTAGTCGAAATCCAGCCTTGTGGTTGGTCAGGGTGGAGCGTATCGAGGATATGATCGTTCTCATATAGACCAAAGTGGAACAGATTGGACATGAATCGACCAGGTCTCAAGGCGACAAAAGCCCCACGGCCTGGCAGTTCGTAGATGGCCTTTTCTGCATAATAATGTTGAGTTCCAATGAATGTTGTACGCCAAGGGAAGCTGCTCCATAGACTGGAGATATCGACGATCTGTCGAACACCTGCCTCATAAGCCCAACTGGCGATGGTTTTTTTGTGAGAAGGCATGTTGGGCAAATCGGCAATGAGAAGCAGCAGACGCGTGTGCCCCTTTAATCCGTCTTTGAGTGGTGTCATGTCGCTGTAATCGCCTTGGACAACTTGGACAAGTGGATTGTTGGAAAATAAAGTGTAGACCTTTTCTGGTTGACGGGAATAGATCGTCACAGGAATGTTTTTGGCCAAGAGGTCTTTGACTGCCTTGGAACCTACATTGCCTGTGCCGCCGAGAATGAAAACGCGTTCTTGTGAAGTATCCATTTTTTATTTTAAAGAAAAAGAAAGAAAAAAGAAAGAGAAAGAGAAAGAAAAAGAAAGAAAAAGAAAAACAAAGAAAAAAGAAATGTCACACAATGTTTGAGTTATTACTGCAATGGGTGATAAGTTATGGCTTTATTAAATCTATGCTGATTTTTCTTCATTTAAATAATTTGGATTCGTTGCTAGTTTCCTTGAGAGATTATCATACCAAGTTTGAAATGTCTTTAGCGACAGATATCCGTTCTCTGTTAATTGTCCAATCGGGATTGAATTGATTGGTATGTTCTGTACAGCGAATGAAGTGACATAGTTGTAAAGGTTTTCTAAAATTCGTTCTGCCATCTGACCTACTTGAGTTACATTCATGCTTGGTTTGACCAAGGATGTGGATGTTGGTGTTGCTGTTGTTGTTGTTGTTGTATTTGGAAGTGTAGCGAGTTCTTGCTGAACGACGTGAATTGGTTCAATCGAAATCCCCAGTGTCGCTGACGTAGGGACCATTGGTGATGTTGTTGTTGTTGTATTCTTGAGGCGGAATATAGCGCTTGCTTTTTCATTAGAAAGCCTATGGTGATATCAGTCGTTTATATATCCATGTTATTTAAAGTCCATACCCTCCCAAGAGTTGCCACTCTTTATTAGGCCATAGTAAGTGAACAGTTGCAGCATATCCTGGCTCAAATGGTATGGTTCCAAGTAAGAAGACAACAATGTGATTTATATTTTGAGCATCTGCTAATTCAAATACATATTTGTTGACATCAACTTGTTGTAGATTAGTTTGAACCTATGCGTTGCCCTTAATTTACTATTTTCAAAGAGTGGCTTGTCAAAATACCAGTCGACCAGCAGCAATACAGCCAAACATGCTCTAATAAATAAATATATATAAAAGCAAGAGGCAACAAATTCACCTTCTTTTTATTATTCATTTTTTTTTTGTTCTAGAAAGTTAAAGAAGCCTCCCGGAGTTTAATACAAGTATAGCAGGGGGGAATTATTCATTGTCGTCGCTACTCTCACTATCTTCACCATCCTCCTTTGAGACACCTGTTCGTTTTAGAAGAGCAAAGTATAAGGGGCCCCAGCCATCAGTCTTGTCAGGCAAGATGATCCATCCGTATTTTGTTCTTTCACCAATAGGCCATTTCATCTTGACAGGTTCCACAGGAATCTTACCCTTTTTGATCATCTTTTCTATGACTTTATCGTTTTCTAGTGAGCTAATGGAACAAGTACCGTACAAGATCAATCCATCGACGCGTGCGGCATGCACTGCAGCCTTGAGCAAAGAAAACTGTCGTTTGGCGTTCATTTGAGTGCGTTTGGGTGTCCAGAGTTCAAACTCCTTTTCGTCATGCAGCAGATGACGTTCGGACGAACAAGGTGCGTCCAACAAGACTTTATCATACTGCTCTGGCTCACCATAGTATCGTGTCCCGTCTCTGCCGACGACAGTACTGACATCTGCGAGCACATCAGGCGGTAAATAAGACTCAATAACCTGGCGCAACCGTCGTCTACGGTCAGATGCAATCTCGTTCGATGTCAACCGTCCGTACTGCTTATCCAAACGCTGCAAGATGGACAATGTCTTGCCGCCTGGCGCCGCGCATAGATCCAGAACGTGATCGTCTGGCTGAATGTCTAGAGCCTCGGTTGCCAGGACGGAACCAGCGTCGAGGATATAATAATCGGTGATCTCATGGCTATCTTTTGAAGGTGGCGGGAATCGAGAGCATGTTTTGGATGCATAACAAGGAATACTCAAAAAGTCAAGCATGACCAAATCGTGTAAGGTATCTTTTAGCTTTGCCTTTACTTGGTCAATCTGAGCATATTTGTTAATCATGATGCAATGTCGAACAGGGCGTTTGAGTGCCTCTAATAGAATCGGCCATCGTTCGGATCCCCACTCGGCTTCATAGTATTTGCTGAATGCAGTCATCACCGCATTTCGTTTTTCTGTTTCTCGTAAAAGTGCCTTTTCTTTCTTTTTCGATGCTCCCTTTTTCTTGTCTTCCTTTTTATTTCCTTTTCGCTTGTTCTTTTCCTCAGACATATTTTTTTTATAAAAAGAAAAAAAAAAAAGGGATCTTGTCAAGCCACCCAATCAAAACCTTTATTCATTATTCATTATCAGATTCTTGTTTAACAATCTTGGAGATATCAGAGGATAAATTAAGCAATAAAGTCGATTTGATGACGCCTTCTTTCTTTTTTGTTTCTATAATGTTTGTCAAATCTAATGCAGACAGTAAGTTGCCCACAGATGAAGTCTCTGGAGCCAAAAATAGTAGTTTGCCAATGGCAGCTAATAAACGGTGCACTACAAAAAAAAAGGAGTCAATTGGATTGAATATAAACAAGGATAGAGCTTACTGATTTCTTCATCCGTTTCTTTAGCCAATGCGTCAACCATTGCACTCAGTAGTTCAACTTGCCAATCATCATCTTCTTGTTCTGCTATACCGACAAATGTCCCTTCTTCCTTTTTCAGTCGTTCGATCGAGACATTATTGGAGCAATTGTATGCAAGTGATGCGGCTGCTTGTCTGATCTGACTGTCATCCGATAATAAGCTAGTGATTAACATTTGTGTGAGTTGTGATCGATAGGTTGCTCCTTCCAAGTGAGAAGTAAAGTGAGTTGTGGACAAAGTCGAATCAGCAAATAGGTTACAAGCAACGCGTAGGATCATGATCCATGTTGCTCTCGTAAGCGTTTCATGGTTCTGAGTGGCGATATCCATCACTCTGCCCAATTGATCCGCTATATAAAAAAAAGCCAGTGTTGAGTCTTTTATGTAAAACAAGATCATATATGAATAACATACGGTTCGTAGTGTAATAGTTGGAGACGTCCTGAATGAGCAGTAATGACTTGAAGATATCCAAAAATGGGAATAATTGATCATTTTTCAACTTGTTCAATAATGTTCTAGACAACTCACTCCACTCGTTCACATCAAGTGTCTTTTTTTCTTTGCTCAGCACCTGCTTGGTTTCATCCAGTGTCTTTTTCTCAGTATCTGATAAAGTCACACCATTAGCCTCTAAAAACTCATTCAACTTTCCATAAATAACATCTAGTTTTCCAACATTGGTGTAAAGAATAGGTACGTTGGGCTGATTGATGATTGCTCTCAAAAGCAGTTTTCGGTGTGGATGAGCTACACATGTAGAAAATGATTAGAATAAATAAAAAGTAAATAAATAGAACTTACGAGGATAAGCTTCGAATAATAAAATGTCCACTTGACTCTTTAGTTCTGCGTAATCAGCACCTGAGAATTCTGCGACCTTCTTCCCATCCAAGTAAAAATGAAACGTTGGTACTCCCCTGATGTTGTACTTTGCCGCATCCATGGCAACTGACATGTCCAAGAGTACACCCAACACTCTGATCTGTTGCTGTGGGTTACTGTTTTTCTCTTGTATGAGCTCTTTAAACTTGGGCTTGATCATTTGACACGGCCCACATGTCGGTGAGGTGAACATGACGGCCACTGCCTTGTAGCTGGTGATCAATTGCTCCATCATCTGTGCGCTCTTGACTTCTTGAATGGGGTTCTTTTCTGTAGGAGCTGCAGACATTGCTGCGGAGGAGATACCTTGCAATAAACTGCTGAGTGTCTCTGTAGTGGGTCTTTCGCCCTGTAGAATACGATTGACCGTTTCGGCTGGTGGTGCCGGTACTGGAGGAACAGCAGCAGCAGCAGTAGTAGTAGTAGTAGGTCTTAATCGAGATTGACCAAACATATTTTCAATCATTGGCAAAATGGATTGTCCAAAGGGCCTGGAAAGAAATGAGTTTGTAATAAAAAAATAAAAAGCGTTACTTACGTATTGATAATTTCGGATGGTAAAGTAGTGATATGAGCAGGTATTGTCTTTCCGCATAAAAATTGGCATAAATCATTTGAAAATGTATTACAATTAAAGTCTAAAAGGTGATACTTTTCGGCTCTATACAATGTCAATGAACCACACATCAAAATTATATATGTTCTCCTTACGTGTAAACCGATCGAAGACTATCTATATATTCAAGGACAACTTCAAGAGGAAGGTGTGTTTCTCCAATATCAATCTTTTGCAGAGGAGCACCATGTTGTGTGCTTCCAGGAGGGACAGCCATGATGCCCTGACCATAGTAAAACTCTTGACCGTAGACAACGACTGAAGTATGCCAAATACCGTCTTTAAAAGATATTAGCTTACACACATACACACACTTTATTTTTTCTTACCAATTTGCTTTCCTGTTAATGCAAGGGACATGGACTTGGCTAAGCCCTGAGAAAGATCGTATATATAGAGTTGAACTGGTTCTGCCATGCTGATGATTGGAAAAGAAAGGAGTCAACGTAA
This sequence comes from Rhizopus sp. PT2906, assembly GCA_025529335.1. Lineage (NCBI taxonomy): Eukaryota > Fungi > Mucoromycota > Mucoromycetes > Mucorales > Rhizopodaceae > Rhizopus > Rhizopus sp. PT2906. Next base: position 21,735 of record JAMYHX010000034.1, read on the forward strand.
TTGCTCATTGTGTCATTTTAAAATGCGGTAAAAATTCTAGCAATTTCATAAAAGTTGATCTGAACATGAAATTTTACTAAAAAGGCAAAATGGTTTCCAAGTCATACAAAGCTTGCTTTCAACCATTAGTTTCTGACAACAAAGGATTGCTCATGATTAGAATAAAAAAAAAGTTACTTTATTGAATAAAGCACACAAGTGTTGTCCGAGTTTTGTTGTTCACTGTCTTCTTTTGATTTGGATAGGACACTATTGACACTTCAGGAAGAGCCTTCCTCTTGCAAACGAGCCAACATCGCTACATCACAGAGGATCTCCTCATCTTCACACTCTTCCACCGTGAACTGCTTACTTTCTTCTTCGTTTTCACAATCGAAGAAGGCTTCTTCATCCTCATCTTCTTTACAGTCGAAGAAGACTTTCTATTCTTCTTCGGCTAGGCCAGCAGCCTCAAAGACATTTTAATGAAATGCATCAAATAAAGTGTAAGTAACTAATGGTAGACTAATGTGAATATAACTTACATAAGCATTATTCATGAAATTGTCTTGTTGGCTGCTGAGCCCAACCAACACGTCTTCTATGTCTTCCACAGAGAGACCTTCTTCTTCCAGGTTGCTATCTATAACTTCCAAGAAGGAAAGAAGGTCCCTCTGCTTCTCTATCAATTCTTTCAAATCGTGTTTGTCATTTTTACGAAAAAAATAAAAATAAAAAAGAATACGGTAAAGTACAGAACTGTCCTTTCAGTATATTCTTTCCTTATCTTCATCCTATCCTGATTTCCATATCAAGCATCGTTCAGTCTTTTTCTCTTCTCTTCTTTTAGACTTTGAACCTATCTCACCCCTTTTTTTGTAATTTAATCCGGAACTTATCCGTAGATAGCTCATGTTACCACGGATACATGCACTGAATTAGTTGTTAGGATCAATAAATCCCTCTCTGAAATGCGCTTAAATGGTTCTTTTTTTTTGCTCTATTTTGTTCTGGCCTCTTCTATTTTAGAAAGATCTCCATGGCAATCGCCATCAATTGTCATATGCATATTGTTACACGAGTTCCCATGGGTACAGCAGCTCTCCTTTTTTTTAGTTTATTAATTTGTACTTTTTTCTTTACAAGCTACAAAGAACACGCCAAGGATACATTAGAAAAGAATAGGTGAAAGATTAAATGAATAAAAGTAAAGAGAATAGGTAAGTCAACATCTTTTTTATACTGTTCATCCCTTGTTATGTGCAATAACACTCCATTAGAAAAGGGTCCCAAAGGTTGCACAAAGTTATTCCTAGGGTATGGGAATGCAGATAACCTTATTATCTAAAAAGGGTCTTTGCTAATTTACTCTTATCTACTGACCAAAATGTTGGCGTAAAATAAAAGAACGATAAACAAGGTACGTATTTGGTAACTAAGCCCTGTGCGTGTGTCACAGTAGCTTTTCATAATGTCAACCGAGAGAGATGACCCAGTAACCATGACGAGCATATTTATGGAAGCCCTGCTTAAGACTATAACAGATTCTATTGCTGTTTTGCTTGACCAACTCGTTTTATTAGAACGTCATGCGTAGATCTTTCTTTTAATAAATTTCCATAGATCAATAGAGCCTCGGAGCTATTCCGAATTTGGATAATAGCCCTTCTTGCTTCTCTCTTTTTCGACATTGTTTATGATAGGTAATACTCTTACTTTACTATCATTTAGCTTTGTTATTGTGTATAGATTACTGCTATAATATATTAAGCAGTGAGCAGGATGAACAAGTAAATAAGTGAGGGAGCTATGGCAACAGCATTCACATGTTACTTGCTCAAGGATGATCACTTGAATCTCAGTTACACATAATCAAACAATAATATGACATTAAGGAGCCTTTTATCATAGCAATATGCACTTTACTTTGCTGTATACACGTTATAACTATGACTATAGTATTTTGCTGTCTTATCGTTTCATTTTAATGCTATGGATCATTTCAGTTGTTGCTATCGGATATCAATGTAGAAGAAAGGACCTTGGTTGTTTTCATAATTTTGATCTGTTCCAAAATAATATATCAGTTTTCCTGAGCCTTCCAAATTTTCATTGCTCATTTGGGTTTCTAATGAAAAGTACTAAACCGAACTTGACTAAATCTATCAACGTTTATTTTCTCTCCAAATCTTATAATAAATAATGAAGCGAAAAAACCAAGATAATCTAGCTGAGAGTTCATCAAAAGGAAAGAAAGCTTTAAAGAGTAAGTACCAAAATTATATATAAAAAGATATCGTGTTCCTTGCTTTTTTCAAGGTGACGATCTTGATAATTCAGTTACATATACTTTGACAACCTCTGCTTCTACTTCACTTGCTCCTCCTCCTCTTGATTTTACTTCACTGGTTTCTCCTCCAGTTGCTTCTACTTCGCATCCTTCTCATCCTCTTGCTTCTGCAGCATCTTCTTCCAGTGCTCTATCTCCTACTTCTAAAAAGATACAAAAATAAAATAGATAGAAACCTCGCCTTGGAGGAATCTAGAATGAAAACAAACAGCAATACAAAAAAGACATGTCCATCTTGCGGTTTGGATACTCACGCAAGGTCAACAAGTAACTTATGCACAGCAAAGAAGCAAAAGAAGTCAACGCATAATTCTGATGAGAAAAAAGAAACATTTTTCATCAAATGCTCCTTAAAGAATATATGTAGAGACAGAAGACTTATTGATTCGATCGCTTCAGTGACGGCTTACACAATGAAAGTGGTATGCATAGGCTCTCTATTCATAAATTATATTGTTTTGAAGCTTTTAAGCAAGGGTGAAGAAGTGCCAATTATCGCTCATACACTTGTCTATTCTATTTTCACTCTTGTAACTGGCAATGGCAAAAAAGCCCCTAAATACGTTCAAGAAAACTTTGTTGAATTTTGCAACGAATGCCAAATCAATGAAACAATGCTGTAATCACTCAAGAGTATTGGACATTCTTCTGTTTTGTCTATTGTATGTAAACAGTACATGGTACTTATACGCAATCATGTATGTGAGAACCACAAAAGGAGAACAACTCGTTTCTTTTTGGAAGCTCTGTCAGACAAATCTTCTCTCTTCTTTTGCCAGAGGTTATCAGTTGCCCAAAAAAAAAGCACTTGCTCACTATATTTATACCTCAAAGCAGAAACAACAGTCAACATGGCCCTCATCTATAGAGGAAGATCAATATTTTGAAGAAATTGTACAGAAGATGACTACATTACGGTCTAGCTATCAAACAATGAGCTACAACGCGGAGGATTTATACTCTCAGCCTCATCAATTCTTCAAATGGCTTTTTTATCTTCAGCAAAAAATACATGAAAAGGTGTACATTATAGAAAAATACCAGCCACCGTTGCTTCCAAGGCGTATGTTTACAGGAAGATAAAAGAACTGTCGTTCGTTTCAATATTCAACAGAAAAAGCTTAAGTCTTTGCAGGAACAGGTTCTTCAGTTTATCAACTCAAAAATGCCACTGTTTCTTGAGGGAAAATTAAAGAAGCTTGAGCCTCATTTACCTGCTCTTTTGAAATTTGTTACAAGCGTCCAGTCCAGAATTGAAAATGGAACCTTTACGCCTGCTAAGTACACGGATCGGCACGGATACCGCTTTTTTTACCATTTTGCCAATATACTCATGTGCAATGAAGCCAAAACAAGTAGATGCCAAAGCTTTCTGTCGACTTGTAAAGCAGTCAATTATCGAGAATTGTCTGAAGAGTGCTAAAGACAAATCTGTTCTCTCAGACTTCTATTCTATGCTTTTTGATTTTTCCAAAATGGGCTTTCGTACACGAAAAAGCCTTTCAGAGGGGAAAAAATAATTCAAGTAAGTTAATCGAGTTGTATATAGAAACGTCGTGCATAACGATGGGTATTCGATTTCTTTTCTTTTTTGTAAAGTGAAAAAGAAAAAAAAGATGGATGCTTCTACAGAAAAACAACCTAGGGACTTTCTTAAAGATATTGAAAATGACTGTGATGTTTGGGGGAGTAAACCCTGGCGCTTCTACAATCTTAGCCGCAGTAGATACATCTGGAAGGCAAAGGACGACAAGCTTCGATGGGTATTATCATCTGTGTGGTTATAATAATGCAAATTTTATACAAAAGAAGCGTCAAGAACAATTCACGGCTCAGTTTTTGAAAATTTCTAATGTAAGCTCACTGAAGATATCAAATATCACAGAGTTTGCAAAAGCCTGCCAAGAAAGACCCAGCTTGTACGATAATATTACAAGCTACTATAATGAAAATGCTTGGTAAGTGCAAAGCATGATTTTTTTTTTTTTTTTTTTTTTACTTGTTTACTTAAGCAAGTGAAATTCTGTAGGTCATCAAAATTGAAGTTTCAATGCTATATTCGTAAACAAAAAGGAGTGCATGAAATATGCAGTGGTTAATACACGGAAGTGTAAAATACAATGAGAAGACGTCTACTGGGGCTAAGACATCGTCTGCTGAAAATGAAAACAAATATTGTCCTCCTGCTCCTCTTGGTCATCCTGACAAGCCCATAAAAACAATAATTGCTTTTAGCGATAGTATGTTTAACAGCAGCCTGAGAGGAAATAGAAGGGCACCTGTCCGCCTTATAAAAAAGGCTTTGCAAAAATATTGCGGAAATCAATTAGAAATGTTTAGCTAGATGAATATTTGACAAGCCAAATATGCAACAGGTGTAAAAATAGAAATATGGATAATGCTGTAACTGAGAAATCAAAACGCAGAGTACATACAGTATTGAAGTGTAACTAAAACACTTGCAATATCGTATGGAATTGTGATATCATGACTACACACAACATCCTGGACATATTTCTATTCTCTGCAAGAAATAACAATCAGCGTCTTGATGTTTTCATGCGTCAAGGTGCAACAAATGATCAACCTTCCGTATGACTGACATGACACTCTCGTATGTCCATACAATGTAAATTGTATCAGTTTTTAAGTTTACGAATAAGATGTATTAACAAAAAAAAAAACATCACGATCTATCTTCAATCTATCAAAATACAAATAGTTTCCAATGTAGCAATATAATAGTATACGTTAATAATCAAGTACTGTAGTATTCCGAGTGGCTGGTTAATATAAAAGTAGTAGTGATATGGCCTTGATTGACCAGCATTGTTGTTAAGAAAATATGAGAGGCAAAAGCTGAGGCTAGATCTTTTCATTTTTTCAATTTTAGCCTTTGAGATGAAGTGATATTCGCTCACATCAAAAGGCGTATAAATAAATTTGGTGTATAATCTGAATTCTTTTTTGTTTCTTGACAACATTACACATTTTTATTTCTACTTGAAGCATAAAGTGATATTGCTGTCAGGGTGATAAATATCATTCTCTCTCTTCATGCACATCCGATATAGTTACACAACAGCAATAGATGCTGAACTCCAATTTTTTTCTTGTGTATCCTCTCCTTCTTCTTTCCCACTTTGTGACTAGAATGAACCCCAATTCGTACTTTACACCTAGTCCACAACAGCAGCAGCCTATGCCTCCATCGCCACAACAAGCTACAGAAAATGCGAATCGAAAAGCAAAGAGACACTACCCTCGAGTAGCCTATCCACAGACTATCCCTCAAGTACCTCAACCATCAGTTCAACCATTGGCGCAACCATCAGCTCAACAACAGCCATATCCTACATATAATTCACCAGTACCTCAAAATGCAACAGGCTACGACGCGGGTTATAATCAAGTAATGACAGGCATGGCAAACATGTCCATGTACAACACCAATCAACCTGTCGCAAGAGAAGATGTGGCATTGATTGGTCAACCTCCACTGATTGAAGATTTGCATCGTCCACCTCCTGTTGCTAATCTACCTTCCAACGTAAACTCATCAAGAACACTAAATACGCGTTGTGTGTGTGTATATATATAAATAACTCTTTTTGTTTCATCTCTAGATTTCAGTAACCAATTCAGGAGTATATCAAGCTGATTCTCGCTTCATTCGCCCAACTGTCACTGCTTTCCCTGCTACAAGAGCGCTACACAAAAAGTCAAAGCTTCCTTTAGCTCTCGTCTTGGAACCCTATTTGAGCTCACCCGAAGAGGTAAAGTTGCTGTGTCAAGGGTTGAGTGAACTAAACATGTATAGGTTCCTATTGTTCCTGATACAACTGTAGCTCGTTGTTCTCGATGTAAAACATATATTAATCCTTTTGTTCGCTTTACTGCCGGTGCCTTACAATGGACCTGTAATATGTGTGGTTTGAATAATGATGGTAAAAAAAAAGAGGGATCGTAAGAATCGATCTAATATATGTGTCTTTAGTACCACAGGAATTTGATTGGGATGTCATACAGCAGCAACATGTAGATCGCTATAGTCGACCTGAATTGAATTATGGATGTGTGGATTTTATTGCACCAGCGGATTACATCGTCCGACCACCACAACCACCAGCCTATGTCTTTGTGATCGATGTATGCTTTCAAGCTGTACAAACAGGCATGGTCAGCGTTGTTGCTGATGCTATTAAGGAGTCTCTTGACAAAATCCCCAATGAGGACGGGCGTGCTCTGGTCGCTTTCATTACGGTAGATAATGCTATTGGATTTTACAAATTGCTCGGGTCAGAACCAGAAATGCTCGTCGTTGGTGATTTACAAGATGTTTATTTGCCTCGCATGGCATCCGATTTGATTGTCAACCTTGTAGAGGCTAGAAGCGTTATATATCAGTTGCTGGACAAGATGAAAACAATGCATAACCAGTCTCACTCTCCTTCCAATTGCTTAGGATCAGCGTTGCAAGCGGCGCGTAAATTACTGGTAAATGCAAAAGAGAGAGAGAAAAAGAGAAATCGCCTAATGGTTTCATGTAGTCACCTACAGGAGGCAAAATCATCTGCTTTCAAGCAAGTTTGCCTAATATTGGAGAAGGCGTGATCAAGCCCAAAGCCGACAGCACCAAGTCAGTCTTGGACAGCCCCTTGACAACCGCTTCCAGTACATTCTACAAAACCTTTGCAGGAGAATGCACCAAATCTCAAGTATGTGCGGATATGTTTGTCTTTGGCAACCAGTTTGCGGACGTAGCTACTCTAAGTAATATTATATATATACCCAACCAAAGCAAAAGGTACTCATCCCTGTTTTGTAGATGTCATACCCAGATTCACCGGTGGACAGACGCATTTTTACCCTGGTTTCCAAGCCAGTAATCAGGCAGAAAGTGTTCGATTAAAGGAAGAAGTGATTTCTCTTTTATCTGAAAAGATTGGATTAGAAGCTGTCATGCGTACACGTTGCTCAGAGGGTATCATTTGTAAATCATTTTATGGCAACTTTACCACCCGTGTACCTGATATCATGGCATTACCCAACGTGCCTCGTGATCAATCTTACTGTGTCGAATTAGATATGGAAGAGGATATTCAGTCATCTTATGTCTATTTCCAGACCGCGCTGCTTTATACCACGTACAATGGAGAGCGTCGTATTCGTGTGTTGAATTTGTGCCTTCCTGTAGCAAAGAGTATAAGCGAACTGTACTTGTCTGTGGACCAAGTTGTTCTTGCTCGCACTTTATGTCATGAAGGTAAAGAATGTTTCCCTGATAAAATGACGCGTTATTTAACCAGAGAGTATATTTAGCTATTGATAAAGGAGCTAATGGCAAACTACGCGATGCCAGAGACCATTTGTCAAAACAGACAATAGATATTTGTATAGCCTATACAAAGGAAGTACTAGGCATTCAGGGCGCACCATCTCATTTGACGCTATGTCGTCAGTTAAGCCTGTTCCCCCTTCTTGTGCTAGGATTACTTAAATCTGTAAGTGGCGTAACTGTTACAACTCTAGCAATACTAATATACATTTTAGGATGCATTCAATGATGCAGCCACTATTCCTCCTGATATGCGTACTCAGTCTGCTATACTGTTACGCACCATTCCCATCGACGCATGGTTACGTCTAGTTCACCCCAACTTTTATTCCATCCACAACATGCCTCAGCTGGTAGGAAACAAAAAAACAAAAAAAAACTAATACTTAAATAATCACATAGGCAGGAACCTTAGACGGAAACACAGGCAAACTTATATTTCCACCCAATGCCAATTTATCTAGTGAAAAGTTAGAGCCCCATGGCTGCTACTTGTTAGAAGATGGACAAAACGTATTCATATGGATTGGAAAGCAAGCTGTTCCTCAACTATGTAAAGATTTGCTAGGCGTTTCTACTATACAAGAAGTGAAGTCTGGTCAGGTAAATTAAATACATGTGTACTGAAAACCATTTGCTAATAATACATGTGTAGGTGGCTATTTTACCACATATAAAATCACCTATTTCCGATAGACTAAACAACATGATTCATTGGCTAAGAACCAAACGGCAAATCACATACTATCCTTCAATTTACATTGTTAGAGAAGATGACGATCCAATGCTACGTAGCAAGTTCCTGAGTCACTTATTAGAAGATCGTCAACCTACTGGACCTACAAATGCAGGAGCAAATCAACAAACAGCAAGCTCAGGTATGAGCTATTTCCAATGGTTAGGATTTATTAGATCAAAATGTCAATAAAGGACAATTTTATTCATAAAGCACTCTTTTGTATACACGCGTGCCAGATTCTCTTTAAAGACATAGCATTGACACGTATACATTTTCTACACTTTATTACTCCGTAGCCATCATCAACTTGATCTTGGCGATAGCAGTACCAGGCTGCAATCCCTTGGGACAAGTCTTGGAGCAGTTCATGATGGTGTGGCAACGGTAAAGAGACATCTTGTTTTGAAGCTTTTCACGACGCTCAGCACCAAATTGGTCACGAGAGTCAATCATCCAACGATAAGCTTGCATCAAGACGGCAGGACCGAGGTATTCTTCTTGGTTCCACCAGTAAGAAGGACAAGAAGTGGAGCAACAGGCACAAAGAATACACTCGTACAAACCATCCAGCTTCTTTCTGTCCTCAATAGATTGCAAATTTTCTTTTCCATCAGTGACAGGTGTCTTTTGCTTGAGATAAGGTTCGATGCTCTTGTATTGTTTGTAAAAGTGAGTCAAGTCGGGTACTAAATCCTTTACAATGTTCACTATAAATATATCGTTTAGATAGAGCCATATCTACAATATACATTACTTACTGTGAGGAAGAGGATAAATCTTGGTGGTCTTTGATGTATCACGGTCGATCTTGGAAATACAAGCCAATGTGTTTCCACCTTCGATGTTCATAGCACAAGAACCACAGATACCTTCACGACAGGAACGACGGAAAGTCAAGGTAGAGTCTTGCTCATTTTTGATTTTGATAAGGGCATCCAAAACCATAGGGCCACAAGAGTTCAAATCAACCTTGTAAGTCTTCAACTGGGGCTTTTCAGTGGGTTGGTCAGGGTTCTAGTGAATGAAGGTTAATGAGTTGCAATCACAGTTATATTTTTTCTCTCTCTTACCCAACGGTAAATTTCAAAAGTCTTGTAATTAGGCTGCTTGGTATCAGCAGAAGCCATCATGTTGGAAGAGCTTGTGTTGAAAGAGCGAGCTAAAGGCTAAAATGCATGTTAATGTTGTCAAAGGGTAATCATTATGTTTTGTGCCTTACAGCAGCGACAGGAACCCAGCGCTTGTTGATGGAAGTCTTCAAGGTTTGCAAAGCAATAGACATGGCTTTCCTTTTAATACTGAAAAGAGTAGGGAAAAAGAGTGGGGAGTTTATTAGTAAAAAGAAATAAAAAGAAGTATTCGAAATAAAATGCGGGGAAAAAACTTTAGGAACGGATGATGAAGGGCAATAAGGAACGGCCAAACCAGGGGGGTGAGAGCGGAGGGACCGGGTTACTTTTTTTTTTTTCCTCAAAAGGGAAATAACTTCCAACGATCAAGCTCATTACTGCGCACAATGCATAACAATCATTCATTACCATATGCAGGTATTTTAAATAAAATACAGTGCTTTCATTCTCATTTTACCGATATTTGGGAAAATTCTAACCATCTTTTTGGAAAATAAATTAACATTAGTTAAACAATTCTTTTTATTTCTTTAAATCCGAGTGATGAAAAGAGAAAAAACATGTTGCTTTAAAAAGCACTTTTTATGATAGAGAATAATGATACACTATAGTAACTAATTGTCACTTCTCAAGAGGTAAATACAACAAAGGTAAAGCAATAGAATTGGCACATTAACGATTGTAATGGTCATTATGTCTAGCAGCGTTCGCTTGAAAGCTAGCATCGCCTTTTCAAATAACAGATTCCAAGCGGTGCAAACCACACAAAGAAAACCATAAAGAAGAGTCCATCGATCGTTTCACACAGAGCTGGTTTCTGTGCCTACGCAAGTATGCTATGATGATCACACATTTCGCCTAGGAGTACCCATGAGATGCTGAATAGTAAAAGTAATAGTCATAAAATCAACAGTGGTTAACTGGTTTAATACTCGTAAAAGGTTTAGTCAGCAAATGCCAATACTACTTGCACCAGAAAATATAGAATAAAAAACCTCTATTTATTTCTTCTTCTTCCTGAAAAGAAACAATAAAATGGTAAAAGTTTTGTTGGAAGGTATCATAAGTAGTGTTTGGAGGTAGCGCACGTAGGATTAGTCTAACTTTTGTTGTATTTTCTGGTGCATGTAATGTTTCCCTTTGACCAAATTGTAAATAAACCAGTTTTATTTACTGCAGCCTCTCAAATGCAATTTACTGAGATGTCGTTTCTTGTAAAGTTCTGGGGTCCAGCAATAGAATTATTCTTTGATGCGAAAAAGTATCAAAGCTATAAGCTGCACTCATAGATTGTACATGCTAATAAAAGCTACTCATATAGGGATGATGTCACGTCTCTTTGTTTATCTTTGTCGAATCTGCATTTCAACTTGGACTTTTATTAAAGATGTCAATGCTGAAGCCTTAGACACTTTGACTGGAGAGCTTGCCTGGCGATCTGCAGCAACACCTGGCAAAGTCTATTTCGGCTAAATCTGCTGTCACAACCAAGACTTCACTCGAAGCGTATGCCATAAGTGAGATTAGTTAAAACTGAATCGCTAGTCTATGATCAAATAGCATGGAGGTGTTTGATACCAATTCAATTCCAAAAGTTCACTGCTTGTTTCAAATAGGAAATCTACGGATGAAATTAATTATTCACGTGCAAAAGATAAAGGCATATTCGTATTATTAACCAGTACAGATTTGTCAATCGTCCCATTTGGGCCGACTATAAAATAATATATCAGATAAAATATTATTTGCTGCTATCCATTTCACCACATTTTATTAGACATGTATCGTGCCTAAAGATGAGTACTTTTGCCTCATAGCTATATCATTTTGAAGTTGGTCGGTTTTTCAAAAATATTAATCGGTCCATTTGGGCTCACCCTTTGTTCAATAAAGTGATATAGTAACTCAAGGTAATTGAAAAAAAATATTGTAGACAGGTTACCGCCAGAAGACTTTAAAATCTTTTCATCAGTAAGTCTAGTGGTACCACATGAGGATACAAAGGCTTTTACTTTTTGAGCTCCTCAGATCGAGCAATCATCTTTCCTTGGAATCTCAACTTAGGCTCATTCCAGTCGTGCTCACGGAGCAATATAGTTCTCATTGTAATATCAGTGATGAAACACTTGCTAACTGATACTTTTACGTTGACAGGAGGCATGTTTGTACTTTAATTTTACTGATCTTGTTTGAAAGAGTTAAAAACTCAATAAAAGTACAGGTCTTAAGCTTTGTAGTAATCACACGCGCCATGTAAACTGAAGGGCTCTGTCCAATAAAAAAATGTGGTTTATATCAGCCCAAATGGACGGGCCAAATCTTTACTTGTTAATAAATTATAAGCTACAAAATAACAAAAATAGGTATCATCTATATTTTCTACTGTTGATCTTGCTTTGTATCTAGCTCATCCTTGACCAATCGGCCCTGTTTTTCTTTTTCGTTACGACCCAGCGTCCAGATCTGATCATAGAGCTTAAACTCAATCGTCTTGGGATCTTTGATCTCATAAAACTCGCCATCACACATGATACATATCACATTTCTCTTTTCGTACTTGTGCCGTGTTTTATTCTTGATCATCGCTTGAGCCTTCTTTGTCCAGCTGGTCTTTTTCATTTTTGCAAGCTCGCTTTCATGCACCTCGGGTGGTCTAAAGTGAATGGCGAAGGGTGTCTCAAATTGACCGATACGAGACACATGGTTGCGGATATTGGCCAATTTCTTCAAATAGCTTACCATGTTTTCAATAGTCATGATTTCTAAACGACCGTCATTGGCTCGCTGAGGTAGCCAGTTGGCAGGGTCTGTAGGACCAGATCTGTTAGCGACTGATTCTAAGCCAGATTGTGCCTCTCCCCAAAGATCAACCTCACGTCCCCTAAGTGGTTTTTTTTTTTTTTTTTTAATATTGTAGCTCTAATTTTTTAGTTACACCATTACCATATATGTGGTATATTTTGAATTACAAAATCAATCGGACAATTCATCATCTCAGGCACATGACTTGATTTTTTCTTGTCATTTTTTTCGTCTGGTAACGGACAGTCCAGAAGAACTTGATTTCCTTGATTAATAGACTGAATGAACTGATTCACATCAGGAAACTTTCTCCAAAACACCCATTTGGAACTCTCTTGTGCATAAACAAACATATTTGCCAACCGATTGCCTGCGCGATGTGCTTCAAATCCATTACCAACGTAGCCTTGAACACCGATAGACATATAGTTGCTCATCTTGCGCACCATTTCGTTTGGTTCCTGATTGCGCGCCTTCACTTCAGCCACGTCATGGCCGTCACGTCGTTCCTTGGGCCCTGCTTCACGTACATAGCCAGAGGGGTATGAGGTCATTGTGACCTGCCAGATATCTAGTCTTGCCGCTTCTGATTTTTCGAGTCGATCCGCAATCAAGTCTTCAAGGGCATGTAGCTTGTAGCCAACAATGTCCTTTTTCGGAATGGTGCGGCCCCAGCCGAGCACTTGACTAAAGTCGTTACCCGTGCCAAAGGGTATACCTACAAAATGAGTCAACGTCATATCTGATGATAAATGACAGCAACTTACATGAAAAAAAGATCAGGTCAAGGTTAATCTTGTACGAAACAAGTAACTCAAAAACGCTCATCACAGTACCATCTCCACCTGCGCTCCAAACATGAATTTGCCTCGATTGTGCCGCACGAGAGAGGTGACCGACATCTAGATAAACGTAAACAGATGGTTCAAAAGGTTTGAACGTGGCCTTTATATATTACCTGTGTTAGTATCCATCTTTGTCGCTTCTTCAGCTACAGGCTGTACTTTACCATAGGCTACCATCGATTGAACCAATCGAATGTTGTCTATACCGAGATTTCGATCCTTGTCGTTCAAGATATTGTGAATTTCGACTTGGACTTGAGGAAATCGACGCATCCTGAAATGCTGAATAGGCAAGTCCACCAAGTCGCCTCCCTTTTGATCGCCCGAGCGTGGATTGACAAAGATAAACAAGTAGATTGTCGGTTTGCCTTCTTTGTCTGTATCTTGAAAGTCCACCGAACTCGCCATCTTGGCTACCATCGGTCTCTTTTCAGCATGATCTTGCGTCATGATAGATGGGTGATCTATCTTGTTGTTTAATACAAATGATGAAATGTTGGGTATGTTACCTTGTGTTGATATGTTGTCTATTGTATTTGTCATTGTCTTACAGTATCTGGTAAATGAAAATAAAATATAAAGGGAAAAAGAAAAGAAAAATGGATCGTGTTGGATCAAATTATGTAAAAAGGTCTGTGGAAGAAACATTGACATCATAGTGATCTTGTTATTATTCTCCTGAAGTTAAAACTCACCAAAAGAGGAAAATTACATTATATATGTATAAAAAAAAAGTGGTACAATAATGATTTTATTGAGATGTCAATGCTTGAATCGATTTACGACGTTCTTCGCTGTGTTCTGCATCCAACAGTTTGGTTACGATAACGGTGCATGGCGCATTATGTATGACATAATCGCTCACGCTTCCCAATATGGTTCTGAGGACATTCGTTAATATATTTGTATTTTTTTTTTTTTTTTTTTTTTTTTTTTTGCTCTTGAATTTACCTCTTGATAGCACCCATCTTTCTAGCACCCATCAAGACGACATCTGCCTTTATCTCTTTACTTTTTCGCAGCAATTCGGATTTTGGATCTCCTACCATCGATATAGCCTTGCAAGCAATCTGACCGAGAAAAGTCAGAAAAGGACATGGTTTCCATGTGTGTGCAAAAACTTTACCTTTCTTTTATGAAGATCAGTAGCATAATATCTTAATAGATTATGACTTTCTTGTCTTCTCTCTTCAGCCATATCATCCATATAACTGCTTGTATTAATATAAGGCGCAACGGGTATATCAATTTGACGAACATGAACCAGTACGACCTTTTACATATTGATATATGCATGTATACACACTCTATGTTTAACTTACCAAATCCTTTTGTGGTGCGATAAAGTTATCTAATGCCCAGTCAAAAGTGACTTGAGCTGACACAGGATCAAGACAGATCATGACTACGCGAGTTAGTTCTCGATCATGTTCTTCATGATGAATCAAGGTGTCCTTTTTGGTAAGTGGAGGCAAGTTTTCGGTTCCAGAAGTATTAGACATGGTTTATAAGAAAGTGAGAATAAAAAGAAAAAGAATAAAAAAAAAACGAAAGCTTAAAAGGGTTGCATGATTATTATCGGATGTTCAAAAATCAAGCCATGTTTTTTTTATTTTTTATGCGCCAATATTATCCAAATCCCTTTTGATGGTTCTTGGTGAAGGTTGATGAGGCACAGTATGTCCAAAGCCTTCTTTGGATTCAGATCTCTCAGGTCTCTTTCGTTGCTTTGTTGATTTGCTCTGTGGTTTTGTCTCTTCTTCTTCATTAGACCATTCACGATCTACGGTGCCATAGCCAGTAGAATAAAGTTCAGGGTGTTCTCTTGATTCCTTGCTACGATTCCAAGCATCTTGTCCGATTGGGTAATGCTCTGTCGTATATGTTATACATGTCAACTACACCACTCTTTTGTGTATATATATATATTTATATACCAGTATTCACGTTTTTATTGGTTGAATCGTTCATATGTATAGGTATATGCAATATTTATTATGTACAATTTATCACAAAAAGAAAGAGAGAAAAAAGAACAGTCTGAGGTAGAATTTATACAAGTCTCACTTGACCTAAGCTTAAAAAATCCCTGACATCAATATAACGTAACATGTAAAGATCACCCTTTTCTAACTCCAGCATTTCGCTGTGAATAAAAAAAAAAAAAGTTAATATGACATATTCCCAACAAAGAAGAATTCTTACCCAGCAGTTTGTATATTCAATCGATCAGCCAAGACCGATGCAAAGACGGGCGCGTCTAAATTGGGTTGAACAACTAAACAATGGTAAGTTCCAATTGAACCCATTGAGCCTTTATACACACTTACCCATGCTTCCTTCCGGTGTTTCTTCATCTTGTCTTTGTTGAGAAGCAGGCAATTGATGAAGAAAAGCCGAGTATCCATGTGCTTCAATAAGTTCCTGATACCTATACACATCTTAAACATCTTTTCGTAACCTGCTTTCTCTCTCTCTTTTTCTTACTTTTGAGCATAATCGTATTCAGGTTCTGATAGTATCTCACGTACATCAGGCTGCCGTAATAAATGCAATGAAAACTTTTCAATCTATTCGCGAAATGTATCAACATTCACCCCCCCTTTTTTCTTATTTATTTTACCTTGAACAATCGTGTCCTCAAATAACTTCTGAGTAGATACTTGATCCGTTCAATTTCTGTCTGCTGTATCATTTGAATAAAACGAGACTCCGTATCTGTATTGATTTCCATTTGCTCAAAAATTTTTTCAGACTACAACAACAAGTGTAAGTTATAAAAGGACTCGACGAAAAACAACTTGCCTGATGTTCAACAGCCTTTGTGAGTGAGTCAACCAAGTCATTTCTATAGGGTAGCATCTCTGGACTGTTTCGTTCATTCATCCACACTACGATCAACTCTTTTACTTGTTCTCCTGGAGATAAAGCACCAGCCAAATTGAAGATGTCATCTTGTGTTTGTGGAAAACTGGAATCTTCTATTGTGCTATTCATTATAAGAAAAAAAAAAAAGAAGAGAGAAAACCAAAAAAAGTGTGCCCCTCATGCTCAGGTCTCTTATCGGAATATGAAATTGTCGCGTTTACTTCAAGTTCTTGACGCGATGAGTCCCTTAAAAAACACCCTTTTAACAACACTCGTTCATGGTTTGATGATAATTTGCTCCTATCATTCATTTTCTGACACAGCTTGTATCAGGAAGACGTAAGCTGCACAATTAGCAACCACAATTCCACTCAACTCGGTTCCTTTTTTTTTTCTTACTATACATGTGTGTATATATGTATGTGTATATGTGCATGTACATATAAACTCATTTTTTAGACAGGACGGATTTATCAGTGGAAGCAACAGGATAACAAAAAATGCAGGGTGTGTGACTTTGATAAGCCACAGAACACAAACAAAACGAGACCCTTACTTTTTCTCATTTTTTGTGCAAAGCATGTCTTTTTCATTACTGAGACGATCGTTTCATTCTATCAGACCACTCTATCAAGAAGCATGGACCAAGACGTCCTTAAAAAAGCTGAAAAAGAATGAGCTTCTACAACTAGCAAAACAACATCATGTCCAAAAAGTCATGGGCACAAAGAATGACATTATTGACCAGTTACTTTTATTACAAGAAAAGAAAAACAATCAAGATGATTTTGATAAAGACTGGGTGAGTGCATTTGAAAGTAAAGTGGCTCACAGGACCCACAGGAAGCAAGTGGCAGTTGATGAGCCCAAGCCAAGTAGCAAACCGCACCCATTGAACGATAATATCTTCCGTACGAAACCTGTGACAGCAACGTCAGAGGAAGAAGAAACGGTGGATCAGCCAGTGATAGATGAATTTAAACATATAGACGAAAAAAGCAACGATGAAAACAACCATGACAGCAGTCAGGATGAAATCGACCAAAAGTGGGTTGAGGCATTTGAATTAAAAGTAAACTCTCGAAAGTCCAAGCGACGAGAACAACAGGCTGAGCCTATCATCAATAGATCAATAGACATAGAATCAACGTTAGAGGACGACATAAAAGAGGTAGTACAAAATGAACAAGACAGCAAAAAGGAAACAACAAAGAACGATCAAGTAAAAGACGTAGTACAAAATGTAGAAAACAAAGCAAATGATACAGTACAAAATGTAGAAAACAAAACAAACAACACCTTGGTTAGTTCAATGATTGGAACTAGTTTACTTGTCTGGTACATTGGCGGACAAGAAGGATTTATCAAAATATGGGAATTCATCTCATCCTAATACATATTTATTTTTTTTAAAATGCTTCATCTTCAAAAGCTGGAACATCAATAAACTCTTTAATATCCCTAATCAGCGACTTTTGTAGGCTCTTTTTTGCAAACATGTCTAGCATTAACGCTATACACACACACATTAGTCCCTATTCTCTGTCTTTTTCACACACGTTCCTTACCTGTCACAGGTTCTCCATGATTCATGCGTTTATAGAACCTCATTCGAACATCGACCTCGTCTCTGCACTTCATTGGTAACACTTTACCAATCGTATTAAACATATGCGCAGACTGGTCCATACTGACCGTCGCGTCCTTTTGACCATGCAAGAAGAGTATCCTTGGCCAAAGGTCAAGCGTGTCCTCGGATGTGGCAAATAAATCAGCATGCTTTTCTATCAAATGCATGGGTGAATTCGCAATGTATCCCTCAGGTGTTGAACCCATCACTCGTGTCATCACTGATAATCTTTCAACGCCTCGTGCTGTTTCAAATAATAAATGTGCTTGGATATCGTAAACACCTGCAAACCTACAGATAAATAAAGGTAAGCCTGCATGATTCTTATCTCTCTTTTTCTAAATATACTTGCAGTAGCAGTCCTTCAATAGGAGGTAAAAAGTCATGAGGCAGCTCAGTGTCTCTGTCATGTTTTGTCGGATCATGCTTTTCGCTCACATGAGATGTTTGTTGAGCACTTGGCGCTATGGCTTGGTAATATTTGACCTTTTCTATCACGTCGGATAAGACGACCTGAGAAACAAGATGTGCACCAGCACTGTGTCCCTGTTTGGATGTTAGATACAGGTAAGGGTCGATAGTCAATCATACCATCATGTAGATCATATCAGGATCGCCATTGATCTGTTCTGCATGTGCATAGACCCATTTAATAGCCTCACGAACATCCTCATAGATACCGTCGATTTTCACTTCAGGGTACTTGCGATAGTCAGGTACGACCACGACGTATCCTAATTCTCGTAATGTGTTTGCAAATGTTGTATAATAAACTTTGGATCCAGATGACCATCCACCACCATAAAGAAATACGATGATGGGTGCCTGGGATGTTCTATTGGGATGATATACATCTAGAGAACATGTAGGTGTATAGGGAATATCTTGACTTTACATAAACGTTGATCAGGAGAATGTTTCCATATATATTAATAAATAAATATATACCTCACAATCTCCTTAAACTTTTCTGTTCCAATTTTCCAATATCTCCAATGAAGATAAGAGAAGTACATTGGTATATATCGAATTGTACCCCACAAGAGTTGAAATAAAGCAATATTAGTCTTGATCACTCTGACTGGATGATAGGGTATATAGAACTCTGAATCTGTTCGCGCATAGACATAGTAAGCTATCCACGCACTTAGGTATAATCCAACTTTAATATGTTATTAGTTAATGATGTATCACATGCATTTTATAAAATACCTATAGAAACTATGATAAGTGGTAAACATAGCACAGCGCATAACACCATGACGGGTAAGAAGAAGAGTGAAAGAGAGACAAAGAGTGTATTGGAACGAACAAGAGCCATCGTTTCTATGGAAACATGAAAGAAAGAAAAAGAAAAAAAAGGAGTCTGAAACATCCCAAAGAAAAGAGAGAAAAAAAAATTGTTTCATGTAACTCAACTGAGAATTCCCTTTTACAGCAAGTCTGCGGGGGTGCGCGTGTGTGTGTATATACGCGTTTGCGGGAGGAGAAACTGTTTATGCCTTTTTTTTTTTTTTTTTTTTTTTTATAAAAAAAAATGTTTAAAAAGCCTATTGCCAATATAAAGACATTCAGTCCTCTTCGATCCTCAGATCGTCGTCATTTCCAGAATGAGGCTATAGAAGCATATCCGGTGCTAAAAGATCAATACGTCATGCCAAACGATCTACGTTCTGCTAAATTCATTGCTCAGACGTCAACCCATGGCATTGTCTACACCTCGGCAGATCAGCCATTGTGGATCTCCTTTGAGAATATGGCCCCTGTACCAACGGGTATATACTATTCATAGTTGATGTTGCATGTCTTTAATATGCCTCTAGTCTATACCATGTGGAAACATCCTGATATGTTGCCAATTCTCTACACTTGGACACCTGTCATTCAAAAGTTGATGGAAGGAGCAGGTGGGTAGGATGATGGGTTTAATAAGTATATTAATCATATGATAGATTTGATGATTCCTGGTATTGTGCCCGGCCCAAGCGGTACTTTACCAGAACTTAGGCAAGGCGACTTGGTTGCCATCACCATCAGAGGATACGCGTATGTTTTGTTGAAAGTCAGTCTGATTATCTAATACTGTAATAGGTATCCTTTGGCGGTCGGAACAATGGCATTACCAACATCAGAGATAAAGCCGAGATCGGGCATGAAGGGGAAGGCGGTACATGTCATTCACGTTTACCAAGACTTCCTTTGGGCTATGGGCGATAAGTCAGAGCCACCTGGGTTAGAACAAGCTGATGATGAAAGCGAACAAGAAGAAGTCAATGCCGATGAGGAGCCTAATGAAAACAACAATGATAATCTAAACATTGAACAAGAACCACCCAAGAGAGATCTGAGCACAGAAGGTAGATGAAACTATGCGCTGTTGTGTACCAGTTTGTGTAAAAAAGAATTATAGAGATTGACAGCATTTTGAAAACGTCACTGTATCAAGCTCTTGTTTATAAACTCACTTCGGACCATGCAAGTCAGCTTCCAATGTCTGCCTCTTCCTTTTACTCGGCCTACATCATGCCTTGTCGACCGGTAGGAGCGGAAGCAGCCGACATCAAAAAATCAAGCTGGAAGAAACTGCAAAAGTTCTTGAAGGCCATGGAAAAAACAGGTTTACTAAAGACAAAAGAGCAACGTGGCGAAGTCGTCATCATGTCTGTCAACTGGTCCCATCCATGTCTACAAAACGTAGCTAAATACAAAACAATCGAACAGACGGATAGCAGCACGCCTCAGACTCAAACACAGGTGGCTCATGCGGATCATTATCCTCAAGCAGATATTCAAGAGCTCTTTAAGCCTTTAGGAACTGCTCTGTTCAAATTGTTTGAAGAGGCTGAACAGGACACAGAGGCTCTCTATACCTATGTCGAGCTAAGAACGATGCTGACGAATTATATTAAGCAGAAAGAACTCGCTAATCCTAGAAATCAAAAGTAAAGATCTATAAAAATCATTCAAAACGCGATTCACATGCTTTATCTCTAGGATGGTTCGTTTAAATGCTGTTTTATGTGATGCACTGTTATCCAAAGCTGAATACAGGACAATAGACGAACTTCCCCGAGACCAATTACTGACACGACTTTGCTCCAAGATGCAGCCTTTTCACACCATTCAGTTGCCTGAACAAAAGGAACCTATCCTTCGCAAAGGACATCCAAAGCCTGTGGAGATAGTTCAAGAGATTCGTCAGGGACGAAAGACAGTTACCAAGGTTACGGGTGTAGAAGCATTTGGCTTGGATGTTGATGAATTAGTCAAGGAATTTACAAAGCTATGTGCAAGCAGTGTCACATGTAAGGATTTCTTTTTTTTTCTCTTTTCTTTACTCATTTTCATTGTAGCTGCCCCTATTCATGGTGTTAGTCCCAAGAACCCATTGTATCAAATCATGATCCAGGGCCCGCAGATCAAGAATGTGACCGAAGCGATGCTGCATAAAGGTGTTCCAAAGAAGTTTATTGAGGCAACAGATAAAACACAGAAAAAGAAAAAATAAATCACTTCAACAGCTCTTCTCTTTCTAATACGTCTTTATCTAACTTGATCAATATCGTTGTTCGTTGAGGGTATCCATCAATAGGCACCGTATGCGCTGTCACTCGAGCAGGCTATATATACAATATTACCATCACTTTTTTCTCTTGAATCTAATGTTCACTTACAAATTGACAACCGTCCAATACAGCCTCTACGATACCAGCCACAAATGCATTACAGTTTAATTGAGAAAGTTCTTTGGGCACAGAGATGTATCTTGTCAAAATAGGTTCATTATCTGAAATCATGTCTATAGATAGCCATTAACATCTCTTTTTCTCCTTGTAAATAAACATACATTCATCATCGTTTTCTGTACTCTTTTCGAGTGAATCAGCCTGTTTTCCAAAAAGTGCCTTCCAGACTGTGCTATGAATAAAATAAAGTATGCCCAACACCTTCGTCTCTCGTTTAGCCGCTTTTTCTCTCCAGGTTAATAGTTCAAGCATGCGAAAACCGACTCGGTACCCAAATTCATTCAGTCTAATAAAATATGACACTTAATCATTGTTTCGTTCCATCATCTGATCTTACTTTCTTTCTAAATCTTGAATACCATTCACTCGCTTTTGTGCATACTGTAGCATTTCAGAGAATAAAAAAGTCTGTGCACTTAAACTGACCTGTGACAACGTTAGCATGCAGAATAAAAGCATCTTGCTTATACCTCTGTTCCTCTGCTTTTGTTCAAATTCTTTTCAAGTATACTTTTAGCGCGTGTGATCCGGTTGTCACTGTAGATGGAGGATTGCATGGAAGAACGAGGTATGGATTCACTCATGTTGAAAATTACTGTTGGAGAAAAAAAAAAGGGGGGGAGGGAACAAGTAAAAAACAACCTTCTATTTTATGCTGCGTTCTTTCAAGATCTGGCTGTCATTTTTGACATGTAAATATCTTGTATCAGATATTTATATTGGCAAGGATTTGTGCAATCAGAAATTATGAAACTATGCAGTCTGAATTTTTTATGTGTGCGCCAGAGGAAGAAGTATGTAGGATGTATGTAATGTAGTCACCATAAATATTCCTTTCGTTATGGACAAGGAAATGAAAACACAAGTACATAATCAAAAGGTGATTGTAATTATAGGTTCACCAGAGCCTGTCTTTAATATAGAGTGTTTCATACGTAACTTCTTGCTCTCATCAGCGACACTTTAAGGAGGCCATCATGTATTACGATCTTTTTTTGTAACCAGTTTAAATACTATTATATGTTTGCTGAGGGTATTGTCGACACATATTCACTCACACATATTTGCCACCATTCCTTTCTTCTGTGATAATGAAGAAACGTCGGTTCTCATTTATCAATCTGTAATAATTAAGTACACTTGATCGTGAGGGCCTTTGTGAATTTGAAGAGCGTTCATAAAGCTTACGATGATAAAGACTGTGTAAGATGGTTTCCCAATTTAACCTGTTTCGAGAAAGAAAAGAAAAAAAAAACATTACTATCAGAAGCTTCCCCTCTGACTACATCATCTTCAATGGTCTGTTTATATAATTATATGACATACAATAATTCTTTACAGCATATTGTATCTATAACATTGTAATCTATATCTAAATCAATTCAAGCGACTTTAAGAACCCTTCACTAGCACGGACGATTTGCTTAAAATTATGTTCAAATCCATCAGTTCCTCCATAGTAAGGGTCCTCAATAATCAGCTCGCCTTGAGGATCGTATTCTCCAAAAAGTTTGATCACTGCCTTGGAGCCCGAGGGAGCCATTGTCTTTTGATTAAATTAGTTTTTATGAAGGAAAACATCCTTTTTATAAGCCCACCTTCAAGTCTTTCAAATTCGACTTGTCCATACACAGGATATAATCAAATTCGTCAAAGTCCTGTCTTGATACCTTTCTAGCACGATGATTCACAGGTACACCATGGGAACGGCAACAAGCTGCACTACGACTATCGGGTGATTCTCCAACCTATGTTTGACATGAGTAAAATGAGAAGTGGGGGGAGAGCAAGATTAACTTACATGGTATGCAGCAGTTCCTGCCGAGTCAATCTTGCTAAAGTGGTCTTGTAACTTTTTTTCTTTTACAGTATAAGCAAAGACAGCTTCAGCCATTGGAGAACGGCAAATGTTGCCTAAACAAACAAACAGGACGCTTACCATTAGGTAGAAAAGGAGGGAAAAAGGGAAAAAAAGCTTAAAAAGTCACAATAAGGCACAACCACTTGAATTATTGCTTCTAATGACAGTTTATTTTTATACACACAACTATAATAATTAACGCTTGACCCAAGTATATTTGGCACGAGCCTTTCTTTGACCTTCCTTCTTACGTTCAACCACTCTAGGATCACGAGTGATGCATCCAGCTATATATCTATTTTTAATATCTCTCGTTTACCATAAAATGGATTCGTTTCTTACCTTTACGCAACGTTGGCTTTAATTCACTGTTATGAATCAATAAAGCTCTACCGAGACCTAATTTGATGGCCTGTGCTTGACCTGTACTTCCACCTCCTCTGACAAGAATCCAAGCATTATATTTACCTATACTCTCAGTGACTTCTAATGGCAAAGTAACTTCATCTCTATCGACAGGTCGCTGGAAATACTCGTGCAATTCCATGCCATTCACCAGGATCTTTCCTTCTCCTTCTACGAGATAGCAACTGGCACTTGATTCCTTTCTGCGACCGACAGCATAAGCACGGCCATATTCGTCCAAAGTACGTATCTTGGTCTCCTTTTGCTGTGTTGTCTGTTCTCTCTGATAGGGTTCCAGCACCTTGGCAACGGCGGGAGGTAAAGGTTTAGGCAAAGAAGCCAAAGCATCGAGGTGAATGGTGATCTTTCGCCATTGAGAGGTGGTTAACGGAATACTCAGTAACTGTGACATCTTGTCACGCAGTTTCCAGGCATACACTTGTTCTTCTCCAGTTTCGGTGGGCTTCCAATCCTTAAATTGCTTATAAAGAGCATCCAAATCGATCAACAAATCGTTGTATTTGTAATTACCAGTAAAGTAAGATAAAGACTCGGGCTTCTCTCGAAACTTTAAGATATCCTCTGTCTTGTCGCTCTGTCCAAGGAATCGTCCTGTTGTTACAGCTGCAGTGCTGGCAAACCGTTGAGCTACCACGGGTAATATTCTACATGCTGGTAGAAGTCGGAAGGCTCCTCTGCTGACAATGTTGGCCATTGATGTGTGTTTACAAAAAAAAAAAATTTTAAAAAATGATGGCAGGTCCCCTTGAATACGAGAGCGGGGGGCACACAGACATTAAAGACAAAAAAAAAAGAGCGCAGAGGTTTTTACAGTCACAATTGTCTTTTTCTTTTTTTTTCTTCACTCATGGGCATTAGTGCAAAGAAGCAAAAGACAATAAGGAAAACAGTTCATAGTTACTGTGTAGGCTTTGGATTTCGACCTCCCTATCAAGTCTTGTTGGACGGTGAATTTTGTCGTGCAGCATTGGAAAAACAAGTGTATGTGAAGGATGCGATTCCTGATCTATTGGGTGGATTGACACGTATAGGTATGTTTAAATATATATTGCCAAGTTAAACTAACATGGTTACATAGTTGTAACCGAATGCATCCTACAGGACATCAAATCAAAAGGACACGACTATACCAGCGCTCTCGTCTTGGCCAAAAAGTTTGAAACTCGTAAATGTCCACATCAAAAAGAAAAGAAGCTCGTGTCAGCTTCAGAATGTATCAAGGATCTTGTTTCTACCAACAATCCAGAACACTTCTTTTTAGCTATCGGAGATAATCAATTGAAAAACGCAATGCGAAAGATACCCGGAGTGCCTATTGTGATTGTAAATACGAGAAAGAAGGGTGTAGGTCTTGAAGAGATGACGGCAAGATCTAAGCAGGCCCTGAAGGAACGTGAAGAAGAAAAGATGAAGCCATTAGATAAGGAAACAGCGAGATTAAAGCGAAAATTAGAAGAAGAAGAGAATAAGGATAAGAAGCCTATAAAGAAAAAAAAGGTAAAGGGAGTAAACCCATTAGCGATGAAGAAAAAGAAGAAGAAAACCCCCCCTCCACCTCCTAAAAAGACAACAACAAAAAAGTAAATTTGTAAATAAAAGAAATAAATCTACAAATCATTCACACATTGATAAAGAAAGGATTAATAATCAACAAAAGTGTAATTGTTATTGATTTTAAATTGCGTGCGAATAAGTTCTGTAATCTATATTTTTTATTAACGTGAGTTTCCAATACGAGAGAGAACAAAGACACCGATGATGGTCACACCTAAGAAGGTGATGGCTGCAGGTAACACGAGTTCATGAGGTATACCAAATACATCTTTTGGTTTTTGATCTACTTCTTCTTCTTCTTCATCTGAAGACACCTGTCTTTGTTTCAAACTACGTCTCTTCTTTTTCTTGACCTCCTTTTCTTCCTCTTTTATTTCTTGTTCTTCTTCTTTTTCTTGTATTGGTTCTTCAACAAGTTCCTCAACAATCTTTATCTGTTCCTTTTCCTCTTCAACTTCAGCTGGAACTGGGGTCACAGGAGATGCAGGAGCAGCCGAATCATGAACAAACAACTTGACACGGTCATGGCCCATCTTACGAGCCAACTTGACGGCATCCTCAACATCTGCATCCGACGTCATCAGCACCTGATCGTTCTCATCGTCCAAATAGGATATACTGAGCCAAGACTCGACTGGCTGTGTATCTTCTTCAACACCAAGATAGCTGGTATGTTCTGCCACGACTTTTTGGTATACAGATTCGAGCAAAGAGGCATAACTGTCGGCAGCACAGGCGATACGATGCGTCTTTCCACTGGCGGTTGTAAATTTGAATGAAAAGGTATTTTCTTTTAATGGCTGTTGTTGGCTGCGATTTTCAGAGATAGAAGACTCGTCATTATTAGCCACCATACTTGCTGATTCGTTGGGCGTGATTTCTGAAAAGCCCTGGAGCTGAGAGAACGACGTGGACGGTTCAGGCGAAATGATGCGGTGGTTACCAGCGGCGGCTGACAGGAGCTGTGAGTCAGACAGTTGAGATTCTGTCTCGTGCTGATCGGTTGCGCCAAAGCTATCCCAGAACCGAGACCACATCGGTCCTTCACCGTCGTTGCCTTGGATACTGTGTATCTGTTCAAGTGTGGCGTAGGTTAACTTTAAAACATCGACAATTCCGACGACATCGCCGTTCTCGACGATGGGCAGATTTAAGTAGTGACCGTCTAAGGATAATTAAAATACAGAATTCCATTATTTATCATCATTACCATGCATCTTTCGAAGTGCGTCCATGATGGTCATGCTGGGAGGAGCAGTATCGGGGTGAGGTGTCATCACACGGACGACAGAGCAGTTTTCTGGGTTTAAACCTGCTGCAATCACACGCAAAACGATATCCTTTGTGGTGAAGATACCAGCTAATCCCTCTCGGTCATTGACCAAGACCGCAGTTGTGTGGTATTCTTTCATCATACGAGCAACATCACGTACGTTCGTCTTGACACTTACTTCAGCAGGTGGCAATCCATCAAGAACCGAGTTGATATCAGGGCACTCCATCTTGTCACGGAGAGCTTCCATATACTGTACGAGTTGGATAGGACTATTGGACCACTCTTTTTCGACACCCTCAAGTGCATCGTATAATTTACGTGATGATCCGAATGCTCTTTCCATCTTGTCAAGGGCTTCATATAAACATTTGGTGATATCCAATAATCCAAAAATATCCCCTTCTTCATTACAAACAGGCTACAAGTTCAAATCAGTACACACAAAAAAATTTTTTTTTCTCTTTTACCAAGTGACGGAAACCACGGGATACCATCAAGTTGAGAGCATCTGTCGCAGAAGTATCCGATGTGACACACATCGGTCCCTTGGTCATAATTTTGGCAACTGTTGTATCTCTACAAAAAGGGGGGGTGAGCGGGACTCTCGTCTTTACAAGGGTCTGTACCTTGCATCCAGTGATTCAGCAACAACACGATATGCTAAATCCTTGGCAGTAAAAATACCACTCAGATGATCATCTTCATCTACCACAAGTACACAATCACTTCTCTTTGCAGCCATCAACTGAGACGCTTCGATAACCAACATATTTTCCTTCACTGTCAATGCCTGTGACGGACGCAGAGCAGATACAGTGCCCGCAATTTTTTTCGTCTGTCGAACCCTCTTTGAACCAGATTTCTTTGAAAGTTCTTGTTCGAGTTTCTTTCTGATTGCCTTTATAAAAGCAGGTAAGAAACAATAGAACATTTTCTATTCGACTTACTTCGTCTCTTTTCGACTGACGTTGTCTACTTCCAGTATTAACCAACTCACTACTGTTGTCTCTAAAGGAAGCAACAGACGGAATGCGTGATCCAGCTCTCTTGGTTGACATTTCTGAATGAACAAAGGAAAAAAAAAAAAAAAAAAAGTGGTCCTGGGCGCACGACCAAATCTCAAAATAGTGACGTTTGTGACACAGAAAAATGATAACAAAAGAAGAAATACAGATATGAACCGATGATTCTCTACATAATTCCTTTATGAACAAGAGTTTATTATATAAAGTGGTGTCTTATAACAACAGAACTATTGCATGAATAAGTCACAACCAATGAGAATTGGGAATGATGCGTCATATGAAAGTACTTTATGGTCAGTCCCTTTCTATTGAGTTTATAAGGCAAATGCAACAACTATGATGATTTATTAAGCAGCATGCACTTTCTATGTTTGTTATTAGTGTCAAAATAAAATGCTATAAAAAATTGCTTCCTAAATGCCTAGACTATGTTAATTAGTGAAACAGGTAGTGGTTTCTAAGGGGGTGAGCTATAAGCATATCAAAGATGTCTATTTATGGCTAAATTACAATTATCGACGCGTACTACTCAACAAGAAGATAATGCCACTCTTTTGAAATTTGGTGCGTGCGCCAAAAAAAGGGAAGACCCTTGAAGGTTTAATTGTTACACATTTATTTTTTAAATTTCAATCTTTTTATCCTTGTCCATAAAATAAGCAATCGTTTCGTCTGTGATTGCATTCCTTCTTTCTTGAAATTCTCCAACGAATTTCTGCAACACTTCGATACATTTCTTCTTGAGTTCACCCGTCATCAATTCACCCGATTTATAAGACTACATGATGTTAGCTTGACTTTAGTATGTTTATACATGACTTACATCATGAATGCGTTTCAACTCTTCGTCATCCTCTAAAAAGAAAGAAAGATACTGGTAGGCCACGTCCACATCTGGATTACCTCCCTTTTCTCTATGTTCTTCAAGTGTAGCACCTCCACCTGAAAAGGCGTGTCGATTGATCTTGTTCTTGATCTGTTTGGGTGTATCGGTCATGAAGATGGCAGAAGTATCCATTGATGCGCTCATCTTGGTTTGAGGACCTTGTAAGGCTGGGAAGAATTTGGCATGAATCAAACTAGGTTTGGGGTACTTTAATCGTTTGGCTACATCACGAGTCAAACGGAAATAAGGATCTTGGTCAATAGCACAGGGAATCAGGCAAGGAATGTCTGATCTGTCTCCAAAGATTTGAGGGAAAGAGTTGGAGAAAGAAGGAGCAGCTTGGACAGACACGAAATGAACTTTGCCTACATTATCACTTGAAAACACCATGAGTCTTGAACCATCTTTATCTATCATATATTCTTACCTATCATTGAAACCAAAGGTAGCCTTGGATTGATTGATAGTAATGCAACGAGCAATTCGAACGACATTTTGATAAAAGGGACCACTAAACAAACAATGAGTAAACTCTTTTTTATACACAAAACAAACTTACCTGACATAGTCAAAGTCTGAGAAAATAAAGGTCTTTTCAGGCTTAAATCCACAGGCGATGATATCCTTTGCATTATCTTTGGCAAATTGTCTACACATCTCCACGGTCAAGTTGGACTTGAACAAAAACTTTTCATCATCTGTCAACTGAATAACCAAAGGCACATCAAACACGTCTTGTAACCACCTTGCAAAAGATGAGATACAACCTATGTATACACTATTTCTTTTACTTACTGGCAAAAGACAAAAGGAATCATATGTCCAAGATGCATGGCTGCACTAGAAGGTCCACGCCCCGTGTACAAGAAGAACGGTTTCTTTTGTTCGTAACGGTCAAGGATATTGCCAAGCTCCCTATCTCATGTTACTACACGTTCCTTTTTTTTTCTTCTCTTTTTACCGATGAGAGAAAAAGACACCTCTTCTCAAGAAAATGTGAGGTTGACGTCCTGTGAGTTTTTCAAATCGTTCCAATAAAGCATCATCAATAGGTCGGGTACCAAATTGTTCAATCAACTTGTTATAATCAATAGCCTGTTGAACACCATCAACAATAGCTCCTTCTACTTCCCAAGGCGTCACATTTTGAGAGACACCAGACACAGTAGCCTTGTCTTGTTCAATGGTCAAATTGGCAACACCGTCTGTAAGTTCTGACATTTATAAAGAAAAAAAAAAGGGGGGGAGGGTGCCACATCCGATAGATACACAGCCGATATACATATAAAGAAAAAAAGCCACACTTTTTTTTTACATTACTCATGTTCAGGTTAACAAGAGTTCAGCATTCAGTCAGATTAACAGATCTGATTGCCAAGAGATATTATAAACTTAGTGTTGGATCTGTTAAGAAGGGTCAAATTGTTCAATTGAAGGATAAAGCATGGAGAGTATTGAGTAGAGATCATGTTTCCTCTGGTCGAGGTGGTGCCGTAGTCAAGGTATAATAGATAGATATCAGTTCTATCAATGAATTAAATGACCATTAGATGGAACTACAAGATATCTTGTCAAATACCAAGATAAACGAACGTTTTAAATCAGGCGATTCCTTAGAAAGTAAAAATAAAAAAATTGACTCCACATAATCTAAACTCAAACTAACTATAATCTAGTCTTGAATCTATCAGACGAAGCATATCAATTTCTATATACAAATGGTGACATGATTCACTTGTTGAACCTCGAGACGTTTGAAGAGATTGAGATGCCTGTATCTGCTTGTGAAGGAGGTGAACGCGCGGTTGGATTATTAGAAGGTAGTTGCGAAATAATACGGTTATCATACTAAACATCAATATAGATGCTATGCCTATTACCGTCAGTTTTCTTACTACACCTGAACATGGTCGACAACCTTGTACGTTCAAGTTACCCAACAACTACACCTTCACAGTTGAATCCGTTATCGAACGCGGAGGTCAAGCAGCCAAAGGAACAGTTTACAAGACTGCTACATTAACCAATGGAGCTAAACTGCAAGTACCTGAATTTGTTCATGAAGGAGATAAAATTGTTGTAGATATCGAAAGTATGAAATATATGCGTCGTGAACTCTAATGAAAATGATATCATTTCCTTATTAATAACTAAAATATCATTGGCTAAAAATCAGTAATCTAAATAAACTCTTTTTTCCCTCTGTGTGTGTATTTTTTTTTCTGTTGTTGTATTTTCAAGACAGAAAAGAACTTGTATACAATTTAAGTGTTCTACCATTTGGCATTGTGAGTGAGTAAGTGTGTGCGTACGTGTGTGTGTGTGTATATATATAATATATATAATATATTTATAAGAAATGATCACTGCAGAAAATTGGTGGAAGAGATTCGCGTAAGTCTGTCTTCATTAAAGAGAATATATACGACACTAACGTAAACTATAGTCAAAATCATGAAAACCTAAAACATTCAATCGCAGGCGCAGGCGCTGGCATTGTTTCTTCAATAGTCACTTGTCCCTTGGATGTAGCCAAGACAAGACTACAGAATCAAGGGGTCACACTGCCTGGTGAAAAAATATACAAGGGAACAGTAGGCACCTTGTCTAGAATATGGCACGAAGAAGGGATAAGAGGATTGTATAGAGGATTGGGTCCAACTATTTTAGGCTACTTGCCTACTTGGGCGATCTATTTTACTGCCTATGACTATTGCAAGAGCCAATGGGCCAACGAAATAGGTAATTGATAAACATGTTTGTATGACCTGTATTTATAAACAACACAAAAGGAAATGAAAAAGAATGGCTATTACACATCATATCAGCGATGTCAGCAGGAGCACTCTCGACAACTCTCACAAATCCTTTATGGGTTATCAAGACTAGATTGATGGTAATACTATTTTTTTTTATGTGTGTATTCTTATTCACACCTTATAGACACAAAGTGAACGTACGTCATATAGATATAATAACACAATACATGCATTTGCAACAATCGCAAAAGAAGAAGGATTTAGAGGATTCTATAAGGGCTTAGGACCATCTCTTATTGGAATCAGCCATGTCGCTGTCCAGTTTCCCCTGTATGAGAAACTAAAGGTTGCTCTTCGTAAGTGACATAAAGATCAAATCTGATCCCAGTATTAACTTTTATATAGATGTTGACCAAGATTCGTCTTCTTATGGATCAACTTCTATTCTATTAGCATCTGCACTATCAAAGATGTCAGCGAGTCTTGCAACTTATCCACATGAAGTGATTCGAACTAGGTTACAGAACCAAACTAGAAAACCTTATAAATATAAGGGCATCCTTCATGCCATCAAGATCATGTCAAAAGAAGAGGGCCTAAGCGGATTCTATAAAGGTCTAACGACAAATCTGCTAAGAACAGTTCCTTCTTCTGCAATGACCATTCTTACTTATGAATTGATTGTAAGAAAACTTGATGACTGGAAAAATATGTAAATACCCTTCTCTTATTTCAGTTATGTTTGCGATGTGTAGTAGTAGTAGTAGTAGAGAAAAAAAAAAAAAAGAAAAAAATATTTATTATATAATAAAATGCTATATATACTATAGATTTATACACGATGCTTTTTTTTTATACATTATCGATTCTTTTCTAGTTCATACTCTGTCACAATTTCATCATCCGTTGCCTTCTGTGCCATATTATCACGAACGATCGCATCTTCTTCAACGTCTGTATCATCTGCCTTGTGATGGCAAATATAAAACATGATTGTACAAAAGAACATGGCAGCACTGATGCCCGTGTACATCCATTCGAGTTTAGGATCCACTGCGACAGAGACGAGGGCAAATGCAAGAATGGAAGCAAAGCAATTGGTGAGCAAGAAGAGAGCCATGACGATGGACTTCATGGACTGAGGTGCCTTTTTGTAAGCGTATTCCATACCGGTAATCGAAGCAAATATTTCAGAGATGGCAATGAGCACGTATGAAGGAATGAGATAAGCAGCCGATATCCAGTTTTGTCTGCCTTCGGGATGATCATAATAAGGAGCAGACTTGTATACCATGGATTGAATACCAGCAGTGTATCCCATGGCAGCAGCAGCAAAGAAGAAGCCGCATGTGATACGTGCGATGGGTCGCATGGGAAGACCGAGACGACGAAGACCAGGGTATACGATGGAATCCATGATGGGGATGATGATGATGAGAGCAATAGGATCAATGTTTTGCATAATATCATTTGGAACGTTGCCCGTGAGCATAGTACCAGCCATTGACACCAAATTGTTTGTCATCTGGGAATAGCATAGCCAATAAATTGGATACCAGCAAAAGATGACACAGGCCTTCAAAGTACGTTTGAGTTCATCTACAAAGACGTCATCCCATGTCGCTTTGATTGCATATTCGGGATATTCACGAGCCAGGTTCGAAGGCTTGCATGCGTCAAGGCCGCCCTTGACCTTCCAGCTGAGCCAAAAGAGTCGACCGGCTTCGACAAAGACAGAACCACGTGGTGGGTTTTGGATGTATTGATTACGGCCCAAGATGACAATAATGATGCATGGAATAAACATGAGCGTGGGTAAGACGAAGGCAGGCCAGAACCCGACATTCTTTTCTAATTCGGTTGTGGCAATAGCAGAAAGTGAACCAATGTTGATGCCCCAGTAAAAGAAGTTGAAGATCTTTTGGTATGTCGCTTGAGGTGTCACGATCACTCGTTTGCCATTCTTTAATGTCTTCACATAGGCAGATTTGCTGCGATATTGTTCAGCAACCAAGGGTGATACATTCGATTTGATGCCACCTGTACCGAGGCCAACGATAATGATCGCAACGATGTAACCTGGGAATGAGGCACCAGATGCAATTGCTGGTGGAATGGATGTGAGTGTCAGAATGGCCAGTCCGAGAAGATAAATGATAGAAAAGACAAGAATGGTTCTATATTTCCCCCAGAACTGATCGGCTATAACAGCACCAAGGATAGGAGTGATATAACACCAAAAGGTAAAGAAGGTATTCAAAGCCGTCGCTGTTTGCTGTCCTTTACCCATTGCACCGGGTAAACTAGCGGGATCTTTTTAGATAGAATTCATTAGTTTCCAAGGTCTCCCCTTTTTTGTTTATGTTATTGCTTACATGATGGTGGAGGAGGATTTTGAATATAATTTTGGAACGGTCCACTTAACCCATAGTATGTAAATCGTTCACAGAACTCAATTAAGATGACAAGAAAAGCTGCTTTTGGAATTGCATCAGATACTTCGGGTAAGCTCTTCCAATCTTCTTCTGTAGGCTCAGGATATTCTTCATTATAAGTCTCAAAGAAGTTATTGTGTTTTGAATTTGTTTCTATAATTGAATCTTGCTTTTCTTCATTCATGATGAATTGAGAGATAAAAAAAAAGAAAAAGAAAAAGGGAAACACGATACGGAGCCTTTTTTTTATACTAAATTTTTTAGCCAAGTTTTTACTTTAAGTCTCCGTTTATCTCTTCTTTAAACATTATGTATTATTGTTTTATGACATGACCACAGTAGATTTGTTACCAAGTAAGGAAATTTTATACCCATTTATTCTCACGTTGCTCGTACAAACTGCAATTGCTCTAATTCAGGTGAATGTTGAATGCAAACAATAGTCTTTTCACTAGAAATAGAGGCAGTAATGATGAACCACTTAAATGACAGAAAAAATAAATACAAGGGATATATGCGTATATAATCGCTTCAACTTTATTCCCGAAATTGTATGTTTCGGCACATTCCGCTTTGTCATTTTTTCATATAAAAATGACAAATAACCCTCTTTCTTCACATATTTTTTGATTCTTTTTCTATTATGATATCATGTATATGAACATTGTTACATCCATCGCTTTTGCTTATTATTCAAAAGATAGACGGGCAAGTGAGATGGTTGACTTACAGAATTTTCGGTCAAATAAAGAGCTTGTATCCGATTGGATGTCGGGTTAAAGTTTTAATGCTTTCTTCTTTTGGAGCTGCGATTTACTGTATTTTTTATTAACTATTGACATTAATTTTATAAAATGCTGTCGTAAAATAAAAAAATTATTTGCGTAAAAAGACAACAAAGAAAAATATGTTTGAATAAAACGACATCATGTCAAAAGAAGAAGAAAATGAGTATATGTAGAAAAAGAGAGAAAAAGTATGTTAGTATTAGAGCATATATCCTAATATTAGTTTTACTTACCACCGAAGTGCATTCTGGGGAGAGTAGCGATACCTATTCAGGATAGTTTAAACAAAAAAAAAAAGGAACGGAGGAATATGCATTGTCAAATATGATTACATGTTCTTCTGATTTCATGGAAAGACCGAATAAAGAATTTAAGCTTTTACAAACAGACTAAAGAGGGCTATTTCTAATATTAAGTTAATTTCAACTCCAAGACAGAGTCCACCTGTTAATATTACGAAAATATTCTTGGCGACGACGAATTTACATTTCAAACAACATGAATTTTGTCCTCACCATAGGTGTATTCATTTTCGATCACAGGCGAATTTACTTTCCGAAAAGAGTGTATAACCCAGAAAGCCCTTTTTGCCTCCTCATTTTTAGGTAGCAGATTCATTTGTGGGTACAAAACTGAATTCAAGTAACTAATTAGCAAATCTATAGCCAAGAATGGTCTTATTATTTTGATTGAATTGCTACGTTGTTAGTACGTGTTGTCTCAATTTATGGTTACCTAAACAAATATATCAAGTAGCCCCGATCAATTATTAATATAAATAGACATTTATTCATTTTTATGTAACATGTTCTCTTTCAAACGCACGTCTCAGCTTACTTCATATATGTATATATTCAACATATTCAATTCAGAATCAAATGCATATATAGCATAATCATGCTTCGAAGTAAAGCCAATGCTGCTTAGAACTATTTCTATTGAAACAAAAAGTTCACGCGAGGGTTGTCAAGACAATTGAGCTTCGATGATGCTTAATGTATTTTATCAAAATACATTTACAAGTTATCTGAATGTTTATAGCGCACCTTGTCTTACTTTATTACCATAAGAATGAATGGCAGAAAACCTTGATGAATCCTCTTGCACAGTTTGAAGTTTGGTACACTAGTTAAAATTTAGTGAGAGAAGGCTAAAGAACAAGCAAATATACTGGCATGACAACAGTTAAGCCCTCATTTTCCCTTTTTCAGTATGAAATCAATTTTTATTTTGTTTCAAAACTAGTTGATGTCATGGTTACAAAAATAGACGGCATTTACAATCCATAGCTACAGAAGAGCAAGATCAAGCTTACATACATGGCGGCATGGACAGTTAAAATGTCATGCTGGATCATTTACTCTAACAGGAGTACTCTTCGTGCTTTTTTTATTATTCATGAAAGTTCAAAAAAAAAAATACTAAATACGCGAAAGATGACATGATTTATACAAGTCCATGGTGAAATTTTGAGTTTATGTAAACAGACGATGACCAGCACCTTTAAGGTTTTTTTTTTGTAAATGTGCAGACTACAAGTTTGAAAAACGACGTTTAAAGCTTCGTCTGCTTTTTCTTTCTAGCTTCCTTTGTTCACAGAGCATTCCAAGACAGGGTAGATGACATACAAGACGCCCGGATGAACCAGGAACCTGCCCTGGATGCTGCGGAAAGGGCCACTGCTTTGTGCAGTGGCGATATGATGGGTGCGGGTGGAGAGCGAGGAGGAGGAGGAAGGCGACGGAGGAATTCTTGTAGGAGTGCCGCTGGTTGAACAGCGGCAGCTGATGGCTGGCTTGGAGGTGCAGGTGCATGTTGCGCTGCAGAGCTACTAGCGAAGTCAGAGGCATTGGGACAAGCCCTTTTTCGTGATCCGCTAGGTTCTTCTGAGCCAGCAGCTTTTCTTTTTCTTGAAAGCTAAAGAAAAAGTGGTATCAGAAGAGGAGGAAGTCGTGTGTCTTAACTTTTTTACCTTTGGTTTTGATTTTTTGCTAGACTTCCCTTTTTTGGGTTCGTCGTAGCTGCGCAGTGATCTGTTGTAAAGGAAGTATGAGATAGAAGTAAAAAAATGGATAGGCTTACTTGAATGCCTGGATCAATGAAGCTGTCATATGCTACGTCTTTTGAGAGAGAGAGAAAAGTGAGCGTTGCTTTTTTTAACATCTTTTCTAGCCCTGAGTTTCGTTTGTGTACCTGTGGATCCCATTTTTACTACACATGATAAGGTCTTTTCTATCTCATCTTTCATTCTCTTTTTATGGTATCATTATTCCACTTGCTTATAATACATACATCATTTGGTACAGCGCATTTTCGCACGCCCCTATAGGTTATTGTTGCCTTTAAATGGTCAACAAAAACCCCAAATCTGTAGCTATCTCATCAAGCATTCATTGTTATTGAATTTGAACCTTAAAATATGCGAAAGAAGGCCTTTTCTTCTACATTGATATCCAATGGCAACAACTGAAATGATCCATAGCATTAAAATGAAACGATAAGACAGCAAAATACTATAGTCATAGTTATAACGTTAGACATACCAAAGTACAGTGCATATTGCTATGATAAAAGGCTCCTTAATGTCATATTATTGTTTGATTATGTGTAACTGAGATTCAAGTGATCATCCTTGAGCAAGTAACATGTGAATGCTGTTGCCATAGCTCCCTCACTTATTTACTTGTTCATCCTGCTCACTGCTTAATATATTATAGCAGTAATCTATACACAATAACAAAGCTAAATGATAGTAAAGTAAGAGTATTACCTATCATAAACAATGTCGAAAAAGAGGGAAGCAAGAAGGGCTATTATTCAAATTCGGAATAGCTCCGAGGCTCTATTGATCTATGGGGATTTATTAAAAGAAAGATCTACACATGACGTTCTAATAAAATGAGTTGGTCAAGCAAAACAGCAATAGAATCTGTTATAGTCTTAAGCAGGGCTTCCATAAATATGCTCGTCATGGTTACTGGGTCATCTCTCTCGGTTGACATTATGAAAAGCTACTGTGACACACACACAGGGCTTAGTTACCAAATACGTACCTTGTTTATCGTTCTTTTATTTTACGCCATCATTTTGGTCAGTAGATAAGAGTAAATTAGCAAAGACCCTTTTTAGATAATAAGGTTATCTGCATTCCCATACCCTAGGAATAACTTTGTGCAACCTTTGGGACCCTTTTCTAATGGAGTGTTATTGCACATAACAAGGGATGAACAGTATAAAAAAGATGTTGACTTACCTATTCTCTTTACTTTTATTCATTTAATCTTTCACCTATTCTTTTCTAATGTATCCTTGGCGTGTTCTTTGTAGCTTGTAAAGAAAAAAGTACAAATTAATAAACTAAAAAAAAGGAGAGCTGCTGTACCCATGGGAACTCGTGTAACAATATGCATATGACAATTGATGGCGATTGCCATGGAGATCTTTCTAAAATAGAAGAGGCCAGAACAAAATAGAGCAAAAAAAAAGAACCATTTAAGCGCATTTCAGAGAGGGATTTATTGATCCTAACAACTAATTCAGTGCATGTATCCGTGGTAACATGAGCTATCTACGGATAAGTTCCGGATTAAATTACAAAAAAAGGGGTGAGATAGGTTCAAAGTCTAAAAGAAGAGAAGAAAAAAAGATCGAACGATGCTTGATATGGAATCAGGATAAGATGAAGATAAGGAAAAAATATATCGAAAGGACAAGTGTGTACTGTTTTATTTTCTCTTTTTCTTTACCGTATTCTTTTTTTTTATCGTAAAAATGACCAATATACTTAAGGAATTGATCCAAAAGCAGAGGGACCTTCTTGCCTTCTTGGAAGATATAGATAGCAACCTGGAAGAAGAAGGTCTCTCTGTGGAAGACATAGAAGACGCGTTGGTTGGGCTCAGCAGCCAACAAGACAATTTCATGAATAATGTTTATGTAAGTTATATTCACGTTAGTCTACCATTAGTTACTTACACTTTATTTGATACATTTCATTAGGATGTCTTCGAGGCTGCTGGTCTAGCGGAGGAAGAAGAGATCTTCTTCGATTGCGAAGACGATGAAGAAGAAGATAAACAGTTCACGGTGGAGGAGTATGAGACAGAGGAGATCCGCCGTGACGTAGCGATGATGGCGCGTTTGCAGGAGCAACGCAGAGCCTATTTTGAGGAGGGAATTATCCCTGAAGATTCATTAGGCCGCGCCTATGTCTTGGACTACTATGATGCAAGCACCAGTGCTGGCTTGGTTGAGACAGAAAGTGAGCTGAGCTGCGAAGAAGAGAGCCGTGGCAGTAAAAGAAAGGCTGATGAAGATGAGGAAGACGAAGACGAAGACGAAGAGCAAGGTAAAAGATTAAGCTATAGTGTCAAATGGAGTATGATCACTACTAATAATTATTTTCAAAAGTGCGCGCTTCTAAGCGTCTTCACTTGTAGGATGATTGCCATTCGGAGAGGATGGGTGGGTGTGGCCTGCCAAACCGATGATTTGGCGTCTATTGTTGGTCTCTGGTTCTCGGTGTCTTCGTGCTTGCTTCTGCTTCTATTTCTGTAATTAACAATTCTTGATGCCCTTCGGAGAGGGTGGGTGGGTTTGATTACCTTAATGCACGCTTGGTTGCATATGGTGTTACATCTGCGCCTTGTGGTTCTTTTCTAGCTATTGGTTTCCTTTGCTGATACACTTGCTCACATTGGCTCTACCATAGTTTGGCTATCTCTAAATAGCTTTTACTGGTCCCTATGAGGTCTTTTGCTATATATTGTGTGCTGACTCTATGTTTACTCATCTTATCTTATGAATATATTATCCTTCTTCTTCATTTTGGTTATCATAGGTTTGCATCAAGCTCTCCACTGTCTTCTTCTTCGGTTGCTTCTAATAATTGATCTCTTTGTCATGGTAAAATAACATCTTCAAATACAATGGTATTCTATATCAAGACTCTCTCTTCATTCATACTCTCATGGTGCTTTGTTCAATACTATGTCTATACTTCATATTATGCAATACTCAAAGCTCTTTTCCAATTTGGAAAGGTAAGATGTTTGATTAATTCATCATAGGTTGCACTACACAGCGTTCCTGTTTTCTATGTTCCACCTGGCTTTCCACCATCATCTTTTCTTAGATGACAATAATAACATGACTGATAATAAAATTCAGTGTACTTCTTGCACTAAATTGCTTTTGAATGAATTAATGATCCTGGCAGCTTTATTTTTATAATCAACCAAGTATCTCTTAGTCATGGTTGACTATCTTTAGGCTTCTTGTCATAGAATCTATCCTGTAGGCATCGTCTTGCTGGATTGACGCCCTACATCATTCTTTTGAACAGACAATCCTTGTGTGTAGAAAGTAGCAACTAACACCTTTATGGATACAATCTTTGTTTTCTTGTTATCAAAGTCGTTTGATTTAAATATGATTCTTGTGTAAATTGGAACAAGAAACAATCATCCTTGGTACAGGGTAATCTTGTTGCAATTCAGTTGAATTTTGACGTAGGATGATCAATTGCTACAGTGAGTTTTCATCTCAATCTTGAGCAGATTCATAGCTATTCAAGGATAAATGTCGGATTAATTACAAAAGAGGAATGTAAAAAGTTGTTTATTTAAGGGCAACTTTAGTTTTTTTTTTTTTAATTGAGAATCTTTGTTATACATGGCCAAGAGCAGTTTATTTGGGAGTTTGAGATCGCTGTACACACTTTTCTCTGCATTTAAATTTGTTAATAGAATCTGATTTGAGTAATTGATAACGAGATAGAATTTCAAACGATGATCCATGATCAATCACAATTTCCTGTATCGTATTGTACGCCCTAATAGTAATCAATTAACATATCTGTATTGAACGCTTTTTCTTTTTATCTTTACTTCAAAAAATTTTGGATATCTTCAGGACAAGAGGACAATTCCATGATCATCATTATCATCATTAACATTGTTATGCGTTTCTGAATGAAAAATATCCTCTGCCAAGTTTCTAGGAGATTCAGGATATGAAATATATGTGTACGGATCTCTTTCAATCATATTCATACCAATAGTCATAGCGCGAAATGGGTCATGTCCACATAAATATGCTGTAATGGGGTCGCTTTTTTGTAAATGTTTCGCCATTTTCCTTGGGAAACACTACATGCACTAGAAAATGCACCGGAAATTAGACTAATACTACGGATGCTACCTCTACTCATTACCTATGATTTCACTCAGCAAAACCTTTGAATGTGTGGCGTCAAGCTAAGCATGACTTGATGAAGCTACCGACTTGTTTTGTTTCTTTTCAGGAAGAAAGAGAAAAAAATAAATGTTGTTTATTTTAGTTTTATGTTGTCAGTTGATTAACAAAAATGCACTCAAAAATAGGCTAATGCTACAGGCACTACTTATGTTGTCACTATACAATTTCATATTACCAATACTTCTGCCTAATCTATGGCCTGTTAAATTCACTTTTTCTGATATACAATACGATGTCATCATAATTACATATGCTCTTCCATCTTTGTTGATCAACTGATAACATAAAGTTAGAATAAAGAACAACATTTCTTTTTTATCTCTTTCTTTCTGAAAATAAACAAATACATTGAAAAGCTTTGTTGGTCTACATCATAGGTAATGGATAGAGTTGCGCCCGTAGTAATGGTCTAATTTTTGATGCATGTAGTGTTTCTCCACGGTTATACCATTCAGCAAGGAACACCTACTAAATTTTATGAACCAGCGAAGATCCATTAAATGGTAGCTGCTATACAAAGCAATTCTTAACTACAGAAGATCAGTATCAATTGATGCTTGGCATGTTTCCGCGTCTCAATGATCATTGCAACGTAAAACAGCTGCAGTATTGGATTGGACAGGAGAAAATCTGGGGAAAGCCAGAAAGGTCACGAGAAAATCAGCAAAAATATGGACGGACCTTGTGGGTGGTTTTGGAGCCATTAAGGGGTAAATGACCTCACTAAACTTTGAGTTTCCATATTTTAACAATTTATTCTATAGATTTCGTAACAGATGCATCTGATTCAATCAAGGCATATTGGAAATATACAGAGCAAGATGAAAAATATACAACAATTGGTTACGCGCGTAAATCGCCCTCTGAAGAGACAAAAGAGTTGCGCGTACGTCTGCTTCAATTCATGATAAATAAGCTATACTTTCGAGGAAAGTGTGAGGAAGCTTTTGTCAGCCCTGTTTGTAAGGCAGATCAGCCAATCTTGGAAAGAGACTCGCCCAAGCAGGAAGACCTCCTTCTGCTCATAAAAGGTTCGCATGGTGATATTTCTGGTACGTCAACATTTAATATAATAGTTACATTGGCTAAAGATTTCATATAGACCTTGTTTCAAGAGTGCATTTGAGCCAGAAGCCTTTCCGCCTGATCATAATTGACTACGCCGGGCTATCAACATCACCAAGTGATGTTGGGATTTTTTTGGAGTAAGTCGAATAAAATACGGCCAACACTACATGCACCAGAAAATGCACCAGAGAATGCACCAGAAAATAGGCTAATGCTACGGGCACTACCTACGTTGTCACTATACAACTTCTCATTACCAAAGCCTCTGCCTAATCTATGGCCTGTTAAATTCACTTTTTCTGATATACAATACGATGTCATCATAATTACA
Organism: Rhizopus sp. PT2906; assembly: GCA_025529335.1. Taxonomy (NCBI): domain Eukaryota; kingdom Fungi; phylum Mucoromycota; class Mucoromycetes; order Mucorales; family Rhizopodaceae; genus Rhizopus; species Rhizopus sp. PT2906. The sequence goes on from JAMYHX010000034.1 coordinate 63,829, forward strand.
CGTGTTCTTGCATCTTTGCTGATAGTACCTGACAACATAAATAAATAAAGAAATAACAACTTTTCTTTTTATCTCTTCTTCTTGAAAAGAAACAAACCAATATGACGATTTTATATAAATCATGTTTAGTTTGATACTGCAGATTGAAAAGCTTTGTTGGACTACATCATAGGTAATGGATAGAGGTAGCGCCCGTAGAATTGGTCTAACTTCTGGCGTATTTTCTGGTGCATGCAGTATTTCCCAATTTCTAACTCTTCCAATAAACCCAATGGCAGCCTTGGTATATTTTTGTATACAGCAAGAAAAAAGAAAGTTTTGGCTTTGGATGAATACAGCGATCCTACACTGCAGATTCTACAAAATACGACATCTTGGAACGACGTTACTTTCTGGAAATAGTGTACCACAGCTTCCCAAGAATAAATAAAGGTTACGGTCTATTGACACCTGTTTCCTTTATTATTTTTTATCATACAAAATTTGAAAACATGAAGATCATCTTCGCTGTTCTCTTTGTTCTTGGCTCTTTTATGGCCACATCTACTGTTGAAGGCTATCACATACTGGACAACTACCCACCTAGTGCCAGCCACTCAGATTTAATGAGCAGTACAAAGTATTGAAACTGTGAGTTTGCTTGTTTCCGTGAAGTGCCTCGTTGTGGTGAAATGATGGAGCCGGTATTTTTCAATCCATGCTGGACTTGCTGCGTTAAAAAAATAATGAATTTGTTTTCATGGAATAAAAAGTATATATAACTCTTTAATATTAAAGTACACGCCCTTTCTTCCAAAGTAGCGCAATTGTAGTATTTCTTTTCATAGTCTATCAGCATATGAAGAGACATCGTCCAAGTTTAGTAACATGAAGCCTTTTCCTTCGCCCTTTTTTATGAAAAGTTGAATAGAAGTGTCATACAGAAGCCAACAAGCTATTAAAAAAGGATATAGAAGCAAAGATGATAGCCTTATTTAGTAATTAAATATATCTTTAATGCCATTCCTTGAAGCAGATGATTCGGTATGAATGCAAGTTAGTACTATAGAATTCACTTTATTAAGAAAGTACAATAAGGTGAATTTTACTCAGGCTCTAAGATATAAGACAGGTAATCAAAACTTGCGAACCTCAAGGAAACCATAGATTCAAAGCATCAGATAACCTTTGGATTATTTCAGCAACATTTGTTTTCTTTTTATATTAAAATTAACTTTTAGATCGCCTCCTCCACGTCTACTCCAACTTTTTTTTTTTTTACCAAAAAGAAGCTTCACAACTGCAAATTATTTATTTCTCTAGCAAAAGAAATAATCCGATAGATTAGCAGTTACATGCATTTACATCAACATAGATCTTGAATACACCTTGCACAGACGATCCACCACGAGTATCTTGGTTTTTGCCATGGCATTGTTGAACTATTTCGTTACAGGCATAGGTGATATCGTTCGAATGAACCCTCTCGTACAGCTTTCCACGACTGTTCTCCACCCTGATATCCACGACAGCTTTTCTTCCGCTTCCAGTGTTGTAAGGACCATACGTTATTTGCACCGGGTAGTCCTTGCCAACCATCTGGTTTGAAAAGTCGCTGGAAGCCTTTTGACAGGCTCTCCTGACATCACTAATATAACCCCAGTGGCCGCTACCGTAGCATTCGACGGGTGCTCGCTTATCTAAGGCAGCGTTGCCTGCGTTTGCAGGTTGAGCTTGCACCAAAAGAGGAGCAAATACCAAAAGATTGAGGAGGTAATTTGTAGAGAGCATTGCGCAGATATACAATTCGTATGATTTTTTCTTGAAAAATAAATATTTGAATACTGCATGCACACGTATTTATATAGTTTTCGTCCTGACATGATTGTCTATCATAAGCGGAGGCATGATATGTAACGGTACACTAGATCGCACGTCTTCATCTTGAATGTCACACAGGTGCAAGACATTACTGCGCTGATGTCTGATTTGGTAAAGCACATACGGAAGCCTTACAGCATCAGTTACCAAGTCTTGTATTCATTGGTTGGCCTGTTTTATTGCAAAGAATAATGCTCTTAGATTAAGTATCATTCGTTGTAAAAAGCGATCTGTATACTCTGGGAGCATACAATATGCATAAAACTTTAGGTAATACGAAACTGACTGGTTAACAGAACTGAAGCAATAGAATGCGATTACAAGATCTTGGGGTCCTTTTATGTAAATACAAATATATCAAGAGCAGGTTAAAATACATATGGTCTAGCATTATACTCCCATTATGTCAATATAGTACGGCAGAAACAGCACCTATCTTTACCTTTTCTGGGTTGTAGAGTATAATAACCCGATAATATTAATGTGTACATCATCAATGAAGTGTACTTCTGTTTATAAATTCCTGTACTTGCGCAGTTCATGTTTCAATGATATGTCTCAACTGCGCTTTGTGTGCATGGTCATATTTTAGACATGAAAGATCGGATTGTTCCCAAAACTATGGCCACCTGTTGGTTTCGAGCTTCTTGTGATGCAGAGTCATTGAAGTCTTGATTTTATGTGCTGTCATCAGCTACATACACTGTTCATTATGGATCTACAGTCGGATCGAAAAAGACCGTCCAACACTGTGCAAGGTATCAAGTGCATATTACACACAAGAACATTAATAGATGTGCCAAATAAGTATGACCAATGTTACATGCATTAGAAAACACAGAATGACCAACCTTTCTACAAAGATTGAGTAAAGTAGTATTGTTGATAAGCGTAGTTATCTTTAGCTTATGGATCATGTCATTGATTGGAAAACGCACAGCTCTTTAAACCGTTGATTATTAGTTTGACTATTATGTGCTTTATCAACATAATCACAAGCTTATTATTATGCATGCTGATATACAGAAACAATTCCTAAGCATGATCTATAGGGAACAAGACAAGCCCAGATGTCTTCCAAACTGGTGCTCAGAAAAGCTTTAAATGTAAAGACAAGTGCTATAGAATAAACAAGATCTTGAACTCTCTTTATCATCCATTCAAGCTACATATTATATTTAAGCAAAGTTGAAACCATAAACAAACATTAATTTAATTCTAATACAAGGAAATCTATGTTAATAACTCTGGATGCTCATCCCAAAATTGTTGACCGATAATATCATCATAAACAGCGGTTGGTACCAGCTTTATCCGTGTCACTAACTCCCCTGTACGCGGTGATGTTGAGGTGACCTCTGTCTTTTTACGTATGATGGTTGATCCTTTTCTATAAATGGGGTCTATATTGTTGTAATTGATATTGAAGGTCGAAAAAAGAATTTCATTCTTGTCCTTTGCAAAGGATCCCTAACAGAAACATAAGTATCATTCACACACATATACAAAGCGCATACCCTTAGTTTAGCCTCTGCTTCAGATTCCTTCATGCCTGACTTGACCAAGGCCCAAAAAGTGGTATTATAAAGATTATTGATATGACAATCTGCTTGACGCCAACTGAGATAATCACGCAAGACTTGATCATTGGGATAACAGACAACGCGAGAGTCAAAACAAGGTGCGTACTGTAACTTTTCATCCCCAAAATACGTTGACCAATGCATGACGAAGTTGGATGCAAACAAGGAGACGATCGTCGATGCTATCTTGCTGCTTCGGCGCGAATACAGGTTGGTTGTCTTGGGGAGAACAAAACTGTATTCGTCACTCTGTCCATATGCCATTGTGATATCCTTGATATCCTTCATGACTTCAATAGCACAACGATTCATCAGATCGATCGATCGACGATCGTTGGGTTTTTCAAAATTGTGAATTTGAGAGAATCTAGTCATGATCAACATAAATTCACCTTGTATTATTTTTTCAAACTTGCCTATGAAAGCCTCGTCCGTCTACTCGAACAACCAACCAAGTGTTTGGTAGCATATTGTCTGCTAACTCAAACTGTCTAACATATTCATACTTGGAATTAGCCATACTTCTACAAAGAGCCACACAAAAATTAAAAAAAAATTTCTCCCTTTTAAAAAGAAAAAGACATGCAAATGACACTTTTTATTGTGAATAAATATGTACACAGATTAATAAGGACGAGAAGGAAGTTGAGTAGGCAAAATGTTGTATCTCTTCTTGATAGTAATACGGTGACGAGAGTACTTGTCGTCAGGGGAGAATCTAGCAGGGTGAGCAGATTTGGTGGGCATGCCGGTGGGATCCACTTTCTATTGAAATTATTAGTATCCCAAATCTGTTGTTCTTTATATATATTATATACCTTGAGAGTATAGATACGCTCACCCTTGTCATTCAAATAATACATCAAGTACATTTTGTGTTGTTTAAAAAGATATAAAAAAAAAGAGAGAAAAAGTTCCTAAAGCAGGTTCAATCAAGGTTGTGACTTTATCTAAGCCACGGAACGAAATTAACCTAAAACACACAGAGCAGGTAATGTTTCTCTCTTTTTTTTTCTTTGTAATGAAGATTCAGTGTATTGGCAACAATGTATTCATTTGTAGAACAAGACAACTCAAGATATTATTCAACTGTTCACTAGAGACAAAGACACTAAATAAACAACAACAAGAACAACAACAACAGGAAACGCGCTCTGACCTCTCTTTTATCTTGTCGCGTTATTTTAGCGAACAAGGCAAGAGAGCGACAGACACACAGTATTCTTCAGTGACCAGCGCAATAAATAACTGTGATGAACAGACTGTGTTTAGAATACCAGACTTTCGATTGATTGATATTCACACCATTGACCTTGTTGTGATTGCAAATAGTGAATGTATGCTTGGATTACCTTATTTAACTGAATATATGGGATATAAAGGGAAAATTATTGCTACTGAACCAACCATTGAATTTGCAAAGTAAAGAAAGAAAGAAAAAAAAAGCATTCAGACCTATTCTTTTGACATGATATATAAATAGACAACGTATGGAAGAACTCGTCATCTATCACAGCCAAAACATATCATACATCGACCCAGGCTCATCCCGATACTTGACTCAGCTTCTACCCAGCTCGAGTATTCCTGAAGGTTGGCGATCGATTTATACCCTGAGAGATATCGAAAGCTGTATCGAAAAGATTCAACCCGTACGATATAATGAGAGTTTACTCTTATTTTCTACACTGCGTCTTGTCGCTCATAGTTCTGGCTACTGTCTTGGTAGTGCCAACTGGTTATTAGAAACGAGTTTTAAGAAAATCGTCTTTTTATCAACAACCTCTAATTTCAACCATTTGCATCCTGCTCCTTTTGATCAAACCGTCTTGGCGGATGCAGATGCTGTTATTGTTGCAGACGTAGTTGAGCCTTCTTCGAATCATATTTCATTTGATAGAGCCATGACCAAACTACTTGCACACACGGGTACGCATATATACATATATATAAGTTTTCAGCACTCTTCTTATCTTCTTTTAGCGCGAACCCTTCGATCCAACCATAATGTCTTGATCGCTTCTCCTTCTATGAACATACTATTTGATCTCATCGGTATGATTCAAACCTATCTCAAGTCGATAGGTGGAAAAGAGATTGGTCCAGATAGGCACGATATACCCATGTACGTAGTGAGTCCCATTGCAGACAAGAGCTTAAAGTATGCCAACATTTGTGGTGAATGGATGAATTTGGATCGACAAAGTTTATTGTATGAACCTCATATGCCCTTACCCCATGGTCAATTGATGAAGACAGGCGCATTAAAGGTCATTCCATCACTAGATTCGACTGTCAAGCCAGAAATAAGAGAGCCTTGTATCGTCTTTGCTGGAGATCCTACATGTATCCATAAAGGTTCGATCGTATGGTTCATGAATCAATGGAAGTCATCCAAGGATAATACCTGTTTAACAATAGGTAATCCAAATAAATATAAAAAAGAAGGAGAGCTTATATACATATATATATATATATATAGTACCTGAGGCGCCTATCACGGATGAAATTAAACCAAGGGATTGTGAAATGACATGTGTTCATACGCCTCTGGATACTCGGCTTAAGCTGGAGGATATCCCCTCGATATTACGGGTCAAACAGCCATTGAAGGATATAAGGTACCTGCTGATACCTAAAATGAAAGGAGCCGATCTGGTCAAGGAGGAGTTATCAAATGACTTGAAAACGAAGGTGTACATTTACACGATTGGAGACATTATACATATTGATCTCAAAAGAGAATGGGAAGAGATTACAGTGAGCGAAAAGGCAAGTATGAACGCAATTTATATACTTGTGCTAAATCTTCAAAATAGTTGGCAAAGTCCATTATACCCACGCACCGACAAGTGAATGGCCATCATGTGTCACTATATGCGCCCATTAATGGAATCCTTAACGTGTATAACAATAATCTAGAACTGCATCCTGATATGTCAAATCTAAGAGATAATGGACAAGCGCTAAGGATTCAGGTTGAACTAAACACGATTATTCAACAGTTTAAACAAGTAAGGAGGGGAGGGCTTTTACGAGGGGAGAAAACAATTTAATTTAATATATTACAATAGAACTCGATTCCTATAGAAATCAAAAGTAGTCAAGATGGAGAAATAACGATTGAGTTACCTTCCGATTTAGATTCAAGAGTGCATATTCGTCAAGATTCTGTGACAATCGTATCTGATGATGAAAGAGTTCGTTCCCTGTTGAAGAGTATCTTTATTAATTGACAACATCTCCCTCTTTTTCTTTATTGCTCCTTAAATATCTCATATATACGAGTTTATTTCTTGTTTTTTATTATTTTCTTATCTCTTTTCTTTAAAAATATATACAAGAAAATGAACCAAACCAAAAAGTTGTCTATTGTAAGACACTATTCTATTTCTTTTTTTTTTTTGCAGTCTTTAATTCTTTCTATTTAGCTCAATAAATCAAACGCGACAAGTACAAAATTATTCTACAACCATAGTGCTATACCAAAGCCAATTCATAATACACACGCATCCTCCAGACGACCCTCACAGATAGCAAGGCCTATGAAACCCAAGAGTCCGACCAAAAAGAAAAGTCCCATGACACATCAACGATCAACAAGCGCGCCGACACCCAAACCAACAGTTCATGAAGAAGACATGCCTTGGAAAGAATACGACATGATCGAACGCAAACTATCCTTACCTACACTGATTCAACCCAATGATGACGATGCAGTTAGTAGCTTTCTCGAAGCGGAAACACTACAAAAGGTAATTATTATACAAAAAAAAAAAAAGAAGGAGCTAACACACATGAAAGAAACTAGACAAGCAACCGCTCTTGCTCGATTCACTCTACACCAACATCCGTGTCCAGGTGGGCAGTCAACGAGCTGCCCTGGCCTGTATCAAACTCGAGTGCCTGACCGACTCGGTCGGGGCACACAAGAGTCTAGGCCAGATCCAAAAGGATTACCTGCAACTAGAGCACTCGATTGACGAGTTCTATTTCGCCAGTCGGTCAACGCATGACCTATCCTCCAGTTACCTCAAGCACATGAGACTTACGGATCGAACGTGTGCAAGGCATGTTGATTATCTACTTCACCTCTTGTCCAGACTCGAGCAACAGACGCACGTGGACCCGTCCGATGCTCTATCTGTGTCGTCATCGACATCGTCTGGTTCGTCCAAGGTATTTAGCAACAAGACGAGCATCACAACCCTATCCGAAAGTGACGAGACCTGGACGGTTGCTTATCTTGAACAGAGGATCGATTACTTGGTCGATAAACTCTTAAAAAGGGGCCAGCAAGAATTGAACAGAGCACTACACGACGAACAGCCAAGGTTAGAACTCGAGCGGTCCATCAAACAAAGAGACGAGCTGCTGAACGAACAAAAGGAGATGATTGCAGGCCTACAGCATGAACTAGACAGACAAAGAATCGACAGAAAGAGACAAGCCTATCTAGAAGCAGAACTAGGCAGACGCTCTGAAGAAAACAAACAGTTGCAGGCCAAGATCGAGATGTTGTCGACGAGTGATGAGATGATTGACGATATGATTGGACAGCTAGAGATAGTCAAACAAATGGAGTATCAGATACGAGAGTTACGTACAGAGATCGAACGGATGAAGCATATCTACACGACAAGAGAATCGGGCTTTATTCTTCAGGCAGCGAGTATTGAAGCCGAATTGGAGAAGGTGTTGAAGGAGTATGATAAACTGACAAGGAACATTTCGGATTTCAATTGTGAACGACGATTGCTCGAGGACGAGATTGATGACCTGAAGCAGCAAAAGTATGCACTCGAACAACAGCTGCTCGATCAAAAGGTCCAACGACTGTCTGACGGTGGAGGGCAGACGAACGTGTTGAGAAAAGAGTTTAGACAGCTGATGCAATATGTCAAGCAAAAGCATGCTCATGAATTAAGTCAAGAGACCGAATCGAAAAGAAGAGTAGAACAAGAACTGAGGCAGGTCAAGGCAGAGACTGAAAAGAAGCGGTGGGATAAAGTGCATGTGGGTGTTCAGACTCATCTTGACGTCGGATTGGTGGGAGTCATCGTGGGAAAGTAAAGATCAGATGATGAAAAGTGATTGGATAAAGATTAAAATTTATCTTTTTATCTATAACTTAGATCGTTACACTAGAACCAAAATGAGAAATAAAATTTTTCATTTTTCCCTCTGTTCTTCTTTATTATTATTATTATTATTATTATTATTATTATTATTATTATTATTATTATTATAAAATGGCTTATTCTACCTTGATCCTTAAAGAACATCAGTTGGAAGAAGCACGCAAGAAGTATCTAACGAACTGTACCAAATGTCATAATGCCTTTAGACCACAATTATTTGATCGTGATAGATCTGCTATATGCGATAGTTGTTTAAACAACACTCAACCAAAGATAGAACATATCGTATGTGCGAATTGTCATGCAACTGATACACCTTTATGGAGAAGAGACGCATCAGGCAAAACTATATGTAATGCTTGCGGTCTATATTATAAATTACACCATGTTCATAGACCACCTACGATGAAGAGTACAGTCATCAAAAGACGTAAACGATGTCCATCCAAAAAGATCAACTTTACGGATAAACCACAAAAGAGACTTAGTATGAGTAGTAGCGATGAAGAAACAAAACATCATTTGACACTACCACCCATATATTCATACCCATCACTAGAATCATTAACCACTCAACGACTTGAACTTCAAAAAGAGGTTGAACGCCTATCGAAATTACTTTCGACTACTGTCACCAAGCTATCTGAAATTGATGATGCAATCGTTAAAATTCAAAAGCAATCCAAGCATGAGGATGAATTGATTGCGAAATCTCTTTTATCTTTGTCGTCAAATATCACAACGACCAAACTTCCACCTATTTCATTTCAATACAATACCCGCTCATAACAGTCAAATAAACAACAACAATAAAATAAGAGGAAAATTCCCATAGTTGCCTTATCCAATGTCCCCTGGCCCATATTATTTCCTATTAAGCGTGTCTCTCTTTTTTTCTTGCTTTCTCCTCTTGTTTTTTTTAAAAAAAAAAATGATGGTAGATTGATAAACTGGTTGCAAATAGAAATAAAAAAATGGATTTTGTCATTCCATCTTGTTCTGACGCATTCATAGTGATTGGATACAGAATGGCGTACAATTAGATAAGCACCCAAAAAGATACACTTATCATACATTAATTTGCATTTGAAATTTTGGATCATGTCCTACAGAAGCATTCTATACACATGACGTAACAAAAAAAGATTTTATTCTTTAACCACAATAGTGAAGGTATACATCCCTCTTTAGTTCTATAACGTAGGCTAAAAGAAGGGAACAAGTAAGACAAGTTAGGAAATAATAAGAAATAGCATCACACCTTTTTCTGTTATCAAAAAGAAGAGGGTAAAGAAACATAGATTTTACATAAAGACATGAACAACAGTTTCATATTTGGAAGATTATAATTGTGTTATTGTAAGAATTCATATCAAACACACACCAGGAAGTTAACAATCGTGAATTTAACAAAATTCAAAAAAGGCAAGTCAGGAAGGGGTTCCCAAGTTTTTAAACATGCCCTTTTCAGGCCAAGTTACAATTCTGGCAACCCAATTCACCACGTCAAGTCCAAGATTTTTTCAAGCTTTGTAAATCCTTTTGTTCTTGTATGGTCGCTTCATATTCATCTTTTGTTTCATCAGATGCTTCTGATCCACATAAATCAAAGTGATATTTGACACCTAATAGATCTTCAGCTTGTATGGTGGATTTGTGCGACAAAGTAACATGCTGGTGTCTGATAACATTTCTTTCTTTCACAACAGTCATTTCACAAATCTAAATGCAAATGATAGATGAGCAAAGTGCGATAGTCAGGTAGTAAGAAATGCATACGGTGTCTTTGGTACAGAAAATGTTATCATCATCGCTTTGAGCACTTTCATCTTCATAACAACATGAAGCGGTGTATTGTCGTTTTCTTTAAAAAGCTTTTATATTTGTCTGTGAGAAACTCAAGCCAATTAACACCTTATTATATACCTCTACAATCTTTTGCTTTGTGGCGCTTCCGCTACTTTCGCCAACATCTTTTTACTCTTTTGGTGATTATCCTATTACTTGTAATTCTTGTTTCGGAACTCAAGCGGTCTTCGCTCCTCTTTTCTCTGCTCTTTAATTCTTTCAACGCACATATGTCATATTTTCGAATAAAACAGTTTCCAACTCGGAAGCATAAGAATACAACAAGATGGAATAAGTCATATTGTAATCATTTATAAAAAGAAAGCGATTCATGACAAAAAAGAAATTGATCGCTATATGCAATTACATCCAGTGAACTGTATCATATGACACGTCGTCAACTACTACAGACTGCAGATGCCGTGAATCAGTCTTAATATGTTGATATTTAAGATGACTTTGGCTGGTGTAAGAAATAATATAAACTTTTTTTTTTTGCTTGTTTGGCCATTTGATGTTAACATTGTCGGATCATGTTCCTTATTTGGCAAAGCTCCGTATTGCTACCGCTTGTCCTGGTACAGCATTCAAAATGATTGCTCTTCTTGTCTCTCTTTTAAAAAGAGCTCTCTTTGCAAGAAAAAGAAATGAATGACGATATATGATCGTAATGAGAGTCCCATTGCTTCTAACTGGGGAAAAAGCTACTGCATCATGACTTGTTGTTCTTAATTTATTGCAGCAATAGATGTCATTTATCCCTTTTATAAAGAAACGTCTGATTGTGGGAATAAAACTTTTTATTCTTTTCATGATTCACCTCTTTTTTCTTGCAAGTCTTTTCGAAAGGCCATACCTGTCATCACCAATTTTCTAAAATTCTCATTCAATTTACCACGCGCACTTTCTGTAGGGGACAGGCCAAGCGGCACATTATTATTATTCTTGATAGAGGATGCAGCCGTAGAGGCAATATTCGAAAATGACGTCGTAATCGAACTAGGAATCATTGTGTTTTGATGAACAGAGGGCGCACTTTCAGGTGGTATCATATGTGAGTTATCAGACAGATTGTCATGGTATGGGACACGTCTTTGGAACGTGTCTATGATCGGTCCTTGGTCAGATTTTCTGATGCCCTTTAGATCGAGTATTCTCGTGAAACTGCCAATGTGTTTATCCTTGACAAGTAGCAAATAGTTCTCGACAAATGCTTCGGGTGGCTCGATGGGTGACATCGTCGTCTTGAGAATAGCTTCTACTTTTAATATGCCATTACTGACAATACGACTATAACTATGATAGTGTTATGTATCAAAGAAGTTAAAGCTTTTGGAATTCTTACGAACTAGGGATGGTTCTTGGTACATCATCGCCAGAAGAACCTACTGAAGGTATATCCATTAACAATGTCTTGATAGAATGTGTATCCAACAAGAGTTGTTCGGCTCCAATCTCTGAGATAGGTTTACATCTGAATATCTGTGCAATATATTTCGTAATAAGCCATCTACATGAGGGTCAAAGTTAGTTCATATATATATATATATATATATACACGGAAAAGTGAGACACTGTATATACACATACTTACTCTGCAAACCTGTCACAAAAGGTACGATAATACCGTTTATTAGATACGGTTTTACCAATGATGGTCGTATATCGCTTGATAATATCCATTATCTGAGTGACATAATCAGATTGATCTCCAACGCTATCCATAGTCCCCCATGGTAATCTTGTCATTTGCAAAAACTGTGTATCCAATACCTGGTCTATACTCTTGATGATGGCATCAATACATAACGAGATCGCTTGCAAGAACCTTTCTTTTTCGTTTGTAAAATCTATTTGGTCGACATATTCTGCATCAATCTTTTCTTTTAATTTGTCCTCAAGTTGCTGTGTAGTCATGCTGCAATAATCTGCTGTATTCAGGCTTAAACTGGCTAATCTGAAATAATCAATAGATTTCTTTTCGTTTCTATAATAGATGTGTTACTACTTGAAGAAACAGTGCTTTTGACTTACGTTGCTATGCCTCCCAAGATAACCTTGTTGCAATAATCAATCAAGTATTTGGCAAATACCTTGGACAGGTCTAATAACGCTTTACCGGTTGAAAACTTGGAGCATTGAACGAGTGTTTCTTTATAAAAGTAAAACAAGTCTGTACTTGATGGCAACACGACCATCGTATTATCATCTTCCAAGTTTGCAATCGCTATATCTGACTGTGCATAGGAATCAATCATGGATGAAATAGTTCTATTAGGGATATTAGAGACTTTTCTTTTTCGCAAACTGTCTATTCTGTACACTTACGCGTCTTCTGCATTAATGTAAAGATAGAAGTAAGGTTCAAAACCAGATGAAATTGCCTTTTCAAAATTGAAGGCACCGTTCTAACCTCTATGTTAAACCAAAGCAAGCAAAAACAACTTTGATGTATACCTTTTCAAAGCGTTTAGTCAATTGGGATTCAAATTCAATGGTCAATTGCAGCGCTTTCAAAAAATCTTGTACACTTGGCACATTATTCTTCATGACTGCTTCAAGATCTAGCCTATATACAGATTTGTGTCAATGAGACCGTTCATAATAGGAAGTGACAACATTTACTTTGTACAAGCACAAAACTTTTCAGATATCCTTGCATTCACTGCCCAATGATCCGGAAATATATTGACCTCACTACATGATTTTAAAATACGCTTCAAGAATGCGTATCGACGTGATATATTATCTAATTGAGACACTTCTTCTGTAGGCCTACTGAATATCTGTCGATAACTCTTTAACTGAAGATCCACGTATCGTTTAATCATCTTTTCCCTAAATATACAAAATCAGCTCCGCCTCCTCCTCCTCCTCCTTTCTTTAAAGCAACTTACTGTGTTGATTCGCTCAAGACGGAAGCGACCAAACAGGCATCATGCAAGATCCAAGCTTGACCGACCAATGCACCCTCAGGACTAAATCCTTGTTCAAATTCCTTCAACACACAGTCTTCCAAATAACTCTTTAACCGATGAATTCGATCCGATAACTGTCTAATCTGCACCACGCTCTTGTATTGTTTGAAATGCTGCATCAATTGAACCACGGCCTGTAGTAATTGGGCACTGTCTTGATATTGTCTATTTTTGGATAAATCTTCCAACTGGTTGACGGCTGTGACCAACATTTGAAGTCGTTTGAGAACAGTGACGGAATGGGTCAGATGGCGTTTTGCATAATCAAGCGATTTTACGTCTTGAGTGATGTTTTGTACCATAGATTCTGACTGAGTTGCTTTTGATTTGATATCTTGTATCTGTTTAAATAGTTCCTAGATAATATCTATGTGGTTAATATTGAAAAGATGAATCAAAAAAGGGGAGCATACTTTGATGGCATCTTTGGCTTTATCGAGATCTCCTTCTACAGGTTGATTTTCTTTAATTGTCTGAATGTCTGTAATTCGTTCTGCTTCTCGGTTGGTTTCCTTAATTTTCGCTTCAAGTTTTTCGAGTACATTGTCAACAGAGACAAGCGACTGTTCTGTATATGAATTAATTAAAGTTCTATTTTATGCGTTTTTCGTTTGAAAGAGAGTACCATTTGGAAAGAGTTTGTTAAAGTAATCAACAGGAGAAAAGTCTGTAAGATCAAGAGGGTTCTTTGCATTGAGAATATTCAAGGCCTTTGCTTCAAGTTGAGGCGAAACAGTCAGTTGATTCATAAAGAAAAAAAGAAAAGAAAAGGAGGACGGAAATTCAATGTTTATTATAATTATTTTAACCTGCATGTTCAACCGTGACAGTAACGAGTTTTCCATCAACAACGGTTGTCTTGAATTGTTCAGGCACAAACATTTCTTTAAACTCACTATCTTCAGATTCCGGATCTTCAGGGACGTACACGTTCAAGGAAGACGATTTGGCAGACAGGATTTCAACACCCAAACAGTCCTTTGATAGGTAGATCTCACCGCTATCACATTTGTCAACCGCGATGGTTGGTGTTACCTTAAAGATTTGAAGGGCAAATGATTTGCTGTTGACCACATCGACTGTCGACACGGTTGAGTCGAGGGCAATACCACATTTTGTACAAGAATCAACAGTGACCGCATTCACCTTACCCTTGATACGAATGGTGGAACCCTTACAGTTGTAAATATACACAGCTTGGTTGATCGCCGTCTCTTCAATCACGATCTCATGATTATTTTCGTGGTTCTCGACAACCCACTTGTTGGCCTCTAATGATGTCTTGGCCGCCTTCTTGAGACTAAACTTATCGGGTTTGTTGGGTGTAGGTGGACCCTGTTTCTTGGCAGGCGCATTTTGTGCACGCAGACTAGGATTCTTGTGCGTCATCTGGCTCTTGTCTACTTTGCGCAGATTGGCAGTGATACCAGCACCCTGGTTGATTTCGGCAAAGACAGCAGCAGCGCCCGTAGGTTGTGGTGGAGTGTTGTCCTCGTCATCAAAGACCATGGGTGGAGGTGGAGGTGGGGCGACGGGAGGTGCGGGTGGGCCCGTGGCAGTAGATGGTTCAGTCGTTGCTCCTTCAGAGAATGATTTTCCAATAAATGATTCAGCTGATTCACCTTTTGCGTTCCATATCAAGCCAGTAGGAAAGTTTTCCTTGACAAAAACTGCCAAGCTTTCGATAAGCTCTAAATAGGCTCGGCACCACGCCACATGTTTGGTATCCCTAGTCAAGTTAGTATAAATAACTTTGTATATACCAGGGCACTTACTTGTCTTTGTATTCTTTCAACACACGGTTAGAGTAAAACTGTGCAGAGTCTTTCATGTCGCGGATAAAAGGAACAGGTGTAGGTTCCTTTTTGTATGGTTTAGATCTTTTTTGATCATTGTATTTAATTATATACTTACACAAGTAAACCAACCTAAAGAAGGGATGCCTTCAGCAACCGCACTCAAGTGATTAAACATTGGATCAGCGCGATTCGAGTCCTTGATATTCACAATGTCAGATAAGGCCTTTTGAATAGGCGCGAGTAGTTTCATAAAGATAGGAGAAGACATATCAGGCTTTTGTGCTAATGTAGAAATGTAGATAATATCTCTCTCTGCTTCAAATGCTTGTTTCACTAGAGCTGCCTATATATGATGTTATTACTATTCTTTTTTATTATTCTATTTTCATATATTTACCTGAGAAGCGACAAGTTCGCCAATATCAGATGACAAGGTAATAAACTTTTCGAGGGGAGGATAGAGAGCAGCATCGTGTTTCTCAACAACTGCAGGAACTTGCTTTGTATCTGCCAAAGACTGTGCACCTGTGTGTGAAGAACTGTTTGGTGTTGTTGTATTAACAGTAGCAGATACTGCAGAAGCAGAAGAAGAAGACATGGCCAAGTCTTCTAGACGTGTCGTTGCTACCTCAAGCCGTTTTATGAGATTAGCTAGTGAATGAAATTCAGACATGGAAAAAAGGGAGATGATGTAAAGGGAAAAAAGAATAGGAAAATAAATAATTGTCTCTTTAATTGTCTCTCTCTGTGTGTGTACTCAAATAAAGCCCCGCTTTCCCTTTTTTATATATATATTTCTCTATGGTAAGAGTGTATGCAATAGCCTTTCGATCAGCCAATGCTGCATTAAGCCATCAGACAAGACTTGCTGTAACGTCCTCCCTCTCTACTTATTCTCAATTTTTTAATGGTCCTCTATTTAGACACTTGGACTGTACCGCTCACTTTTAAGAGCAAGTGAAAAGTATGAACAGCATCCAGTGATTTCAAATGCGATCAGAGAGCAATTCAAAGCAAATCGACATGTTACTTCTCGTCCAAAAGTACTTGAATTACTAGATCAAGCCAACAAAGTAAAAAAAAAAAAAAAAAAAAAAAAAAACTTATATTTTTTGACATTCTTGTTCACATAATACATAGATTCTTACTCATTTACAAAAAGCAGACCCACACACAACAGAACGAGTGACACAATATGTCGCTGATCACTTCAAAAAGAGACGCCCACCACAGAAAAAGAAGAGCAAGAAAAGAAACTTTAGGAGACGAAAGCCCTACCAAAAACCCATCTTGGTCACGCACTGGACAGGATATCAATTTTATCGTGTCAGGGGCTGGCGACAGCCTCTGAGGACATCGATGATCATCAAGAATCTGGTCAAGAGACAGCAGAGAAGGCAGGACCTGTATGCGGAACTGGCAGCTCAGTATGAGATGGCGCAGAAGGAATTTCAGTTTGAAAAACAGTTGGGTATGAAGCAGTCCTACCATTGGCTTCAAACACGTAAGCAACTCATCTGCACACATGCTCTCAGTCGCTCACCCTTGTTTTAATGTGTAGTCAATCTTATAAAGGAAGCTATGAACCGTTGTCATAAAAAGAATTTGAGGACAAAAACAATAGATCCTGTGAAAAAGAACATGATCCTTCATGGTGAAGAGTTGAGTCAAGAAGATTTAGAGACAGGAAATGTCGTCAGTTTGAGACGAAAGATGAAGAACCAGAACCTGCGACATAAAAAGATTGTAGAAAAGTCCAAGACGAGCAGTGTTGGAAAATAACATGAAAAATAAAATAAATATCATTTATGTATATATATATATATATATAATAAAGCGCAGCTTATGTGTTTCTATATAAATTATGTAACAAGCGGTGTGATTAGTTCACTTTCTTTGCAGCAGTTTGTCGTCTACCATAAGTACGACGAGCGAAATCAACAAAGAGGTAAGTTAAAGGTAAAAGATAGAGCACGTTCAAACCAACGGCGAACTTTTGACCAGGGGTAGACAAACAATTCGGCACAAACAAGTAACTGATGGCAGTAGACATGCCTACCAAGAACTGAGAGATCTGCATGGTTGTCAAATAACGCTTGCCAGGAGGATGAATACCGACTGAGGTTAATGCATAGTACATGTACATGATGGAGTGAATGAACGAGTTGAAGACGACAAAGATCCAAATAGGCTGAGCTCTGTAGCGAATACCAGACCACATAGTAATCATGGCACCAGAATGATGATATGTTTGTAAAAGTGATGAGCGACGACCCTTGAGAAGAATAATGGCTGTATCGACAACTTCATAAAACTTGGAAAGATAAAACAAGTATCCCCAGTAACCGAGAGCATCGTTCCAGAGCATACCATCTACATCACAGTACTGTATTACATTAGACAAGACTGTAAAGTTTTTTTTTTCTGGGAACTTACTGCATCATGCACGGAATAACGACTGAATAACTTGTGCATTGCTTGGACCATATTGACAAATGTTACACCAGAGTAGATCGACAGCATCAAATTATGTACAAAAATGAATGCTGTAAACATCTTGTTACTGCTCGAGATATTCTTCACCCCACGATTCTTGGCTTCTACTCGGGATACCTTGGCAGCTTCAGGGCTAGGATTCAATAAATGAATTACGATCGCATAAGTAGCAGCAATCGCTACAGGTGTCTTCCAATTCATAAAGAATGAATAGTATTGTGGAAATGGAATATTGGGAATAGGCTTTAATCTGTCAATGTCCATTTGGCTTATGAAAAAGAGGGAGAGAAAGATAAAAAGTTAAAAAAAAAACATCGGGAATTTGTTTAAAAAGGTCCCAAGGAGTGGGTTTTTTTTTCTGCCAAGCTGGGATATTCCAAATCCAGATCCCCAGAGTTTGGGCTCTGGCTCATTGTTTACAGTTTAATCAAAAGAGATAAGGGTCATGATTAAGAGAATTGAATCATTCATTGTTAAGAAAAAGAAAGAAAAAAACAGAGCGATAGAGAGAAAGAGAGAGAGAGAGAGAAAGACATAAGGTTATCTAGCATTCTATCGGGAAGGACGGAGCTTGGTTGCTAAAGTAAAAACAATTTTATTTTTTGAATGCCCCAACATGTGAGTTAGGGCTTTTTTCCACTGGGTACAAATTCTAACCTGCATAAACCTGCTTTACCTCCGGAGGCAATCCAACCACATGCCATTGAATTAGGGTTCCATACAACCTATTTTTTTTAAAAAAAAAATAAGCTTACAGTAATGCAAATGTGTCTGTGTGTGTATACCTTGTGTAAAGAAACGTTGGGATTGAGTAGCACATGATGAAAATCTCGGCTTTCCTATAAAGTATGTGTGTATATATCACCACAGCAATTATACTTTTTTATAAAGCTTACGTTGGTCTTATTCAGATAGCGATAGACATCACCGTCAAAACAAAGGCGGTATAACAAGTTTCCATCAGCCTAATCAACATCTTAATACACCATTCATTTCACATAGGCATACTGCTTACTCTGCCCTTATGTCTTAGCGGCTGGCCCACTGAATCAGTACAGTATCTAAACATGACGATGCCACTAGAGCTTGCAGAGGCAACGAGCTCACAGAACCGACAAAAGGCTATTGACCAAATCTGCCCATGTCCGGACGACAAGAGGGCTGTCGATTGCTTTGAGCAGAACGACATGTTTAGATGGCAATTACCCTCTGGATCTCCATAAAAGAACGAGTGGGCGAGGTGTTCTGCTCCCAGAACGGGTATAAGGGGCGATTTTATCTTCATCACCTGCTGGCTCATGAATGGGTCTCGCATATCATGTAGGTAGACACGGCCGGCTGTATCTGTCGAAAGCAACAGGCTATCAAAGAGAAATGTCCAACTGACACTTCGTATGGGCGCTGTCATCATCAACTGAACATGGACGATGGGTACATCACGACAAAGAGACTGAAAGATGTCCCAGATGACGATTGAACCTGATATACTGCCGCACGCCAGAAACTGTGACGACCAAGACATACAGAGATAATAAGCTCGAGGTGACTTGAGCACAAACCGAGGCTTTTTTATCTTTACTATAAGGTTATAAAGTATCAGTCGTTTGGTATATGCAGGTTCACTCTTGCTTTACAATAGAGAGTTTCGTCACTGGGGTGTCCCTGTTTCCTTATGTGGTCTGGATGAGGCACTACCAGAATATAGACAGATCCATCACCTACGAGTACAGCCAAAATGCCCAGTTTTGGCCCATAGCTGCTCAGAGGGCACCATTTCATGTCCGCAATGATCCCAAATTCGCCTAGTAGACACATATCTAGTGTAGGTTCATGATCAGAATCGTATTTCCATATACAAATCGCATTCTTGTAACAAGACACCTCTCCGAGCGCATGATGTTCCTCTGTCGTCTTGTATCCTCCTATCGCAAGGTACTCTGCGTCCCGACTGCTACGTTTTTTAGGCACAAAGTCCATGGCCCATATCGAGCCGCCATGGTTGATGATGAATGAGTTATTGGATGTCCGTAGTCTGTTATGCGCTTCTAGGTTATGTAGCGTGTTTTCATGCTCAACCTTGACTGTGGTTTTTGGTAAATAGTCCTCAATATTTCTATTCCACATTATTAAACTGCATATAAAAATACAAGTTTTTATTTATACTGATAGATTTGAATCCATTCTTCGTGTTCTTTTAATGGTATCCTTTGGTACTCGTTCCATTCTCCTAGTTTATTATATCTTTTTAGCGACTCTGTGTGCTTCATTGCATAAAAAAAGAAAGAGGCATTTCAAATTGCGATACACGGATCCTTTTAAAAAATAGTGGCTTAGCGTGACTGTGTCGCTGTCATTTTCTTTATAAAAAGTCGAGAGCTTTGAAATTTTTTCAAGGTACACTTCTTCACACAAACACATCAAAGGTAAATATTCCCGCTTTATTTTAATAAAAACCACAAGTCATGTCAGGAGGATCAACAGAGCTATATGCTCGAATCAATGATGATTCTCTGTTACACTCGTGGAATATTAACCCTTGTTATTTTAACTGTAATTCACCTGTTCTAGGTGAATTCGAATTAAATAACGTTCGTTTCGTGTAGAGTTGAAAGTCTTCTTCATGTGAAGATCTTTCTTAGTAACGAAACATACATCTTTTATATATATATTTTTTGTATGGATGAATTTTTATTCTAATATCTTTTCTCTCTATAGTTTTCACGCTTTCTGTGTCTTTGTCTTTATTAAAAATAAAAAAGTTATTTGTATATACAATTTTTTTTTTTTTCACTGTCTTGTGTATAAGAGTGTTGCGTGCGTGAGGGAACAATAAAGGCCGCTAAAGATTTGTACAACATTATATATTCTTTATTCATTTTAATGAACCCATCAGCTAATCCTCCCATGCGCAAACGTGACAGATTGCGTTCGTTTGCAACAGCTACAACTCATGTCATCAAGCAAGAAATCAGTAAATATTATCAACCCAACCTTGTTCCATCGAGAAGTATGGGTAGTGTACCAAGAACAGATACTCAGGATATAGACGACATCTTGAGCACTACCTCGGTAGATACTGTTCAGGCGCAATGTTTAATATTTCCAACCTATGCTTGTCAAGATGACCATGGCTGGAAGATTCATTTGTGTGGATGGACATTTGCTAAACCATCGTCAGGTCGTCTTGATAGGTTTTTGTTAGGTAAAAAAAAAAAAAAAAAAAAAATAAATAAATAAACAAAGAATAAACATTTCCTTCTTTTAGCTGCTGGACGAACCTACGGCGGCTTTGCCAAGGACTCTCAAGAAGACTTTCATTTTTCAAGCCTATTAAATCAATTTAGATGTCAGACCATCCGCATGCTCAACCTTAAGCTGAATATACCACTGTTGAAAGAAAAACTAAATGATATCCTTATCAATTCGGGATCAACAGGTCGATTTGAACAAGAGGTGATTGTTGATCGAGAATGGATCAAGGATTCACGACAAGGACTAAATGTGGAAGCATGGTTAGATGATAATCGTAGGGAAAAACAAGAACACAAAATGAACAAAAAATGACTAATATGTACACAAAAAGAGACTTGCTTTACAGGGTTTGTAGATCTTATCGAACCCTCTGGAATATCTGTGATTTCAGATATAGACGATACCATCAAAGTGACCGACGTACTAGATGGCAGAGACGCCATATTACAAAATACATTTTTCAGAACAGCCCGAGAGGTACCACATATGAATGAAGTCTATCGTGCTTGGGCAGCAGAGGGTGCCCATTTTCATTACGTGTCAAATTCTCCTTGGCAGATATACCCAGCACTGATGGATTTTATTAACGATAAACAGTTCCCCAAGGGAAGTATGCATTTACGGACAGTGAGCACACAGGATTTGATCATGGGCAGGCCCGGTAAACACAAGTTGACGGTCATTTCCAAAATTCTTCGTGATTTCCCCAATCGCAAGTTTATTCTCGTAGGTGATTCGGGTGAGATCGATCCTGAAATGTAAATAACAAGCATAAAAAAAAGGATAAAAACTAAACCATAAACATAGATATCAGCAAATTTATAATGAATTTCCAGACCAGATCATAAAAATATTCATCCATGACGTCTCTTCTCAAAGAGCTATCAACGCAGACCGTCGATTGTCCAGTGCGAGTGTGATGGACTCTTCTTATTACGGTGCTATCCGCAAATTCATATCAAGAGAAAGCGCGCTTCTTAAAAAAAAGGACTCTTCAGCTCAACTTGCTATGGATGTCATGGCCACAACTGAGATTCCTCAAGAACAACAGCAGATGACAGACCCACAAGTCCCTCTTGTGACCAAACTAGAACAGTTTCAACAACGCATGGATCGTGTATCGAGCAACATGCGGGAAGGCGTCTTTACTGTCTTTTCTTTGGCTTCTCAACTCATGCTAGACCCTGTGATTGCTGAAGAATTCTTGATGAATAAAAATAGTACATAAATTTATTCAGGAACCATGGTTTTACAAAATAGCTTTAATCGAAATGCATCCACGCCGTTCAGATAGTATCGATAGAGTCGTTTGTCTTTTATAAAGCCAAGTCGTTGATATAGTTCCAGTGCACCTTGATTTGTATATTCAGTCTCCAATACCACCTTTTATATATAAACATGAGTAATGTCCCTTAAAAATAAATATAAATGTACCTCATCTGCACCCATCTTCTTCATGGCCATTATGGCAACCTTGACAAGACTTGAACCAATTGATCTCTTTCGGTGTGTTTTGGCTACAGCCAACATGGCAATATATCCTCGTAATCTGTCTTTATGTTTATCCACTTTACAAATGATGACACCTACATACTCATCTCCATCCATGGCCTACTTTAATATAGTCAGCCCATGTACTTTTTCGTTGTTTTTTCTTCTTTACCAAAAAGCATAGGTTTGGCCAGTTGTGTATAAAATAACGATAAGTATAAATTGAATAAGGTTCAGACAAGTCATTTTCAATTAAATGAATAATTGCCGGAAGCTGCAACTCTGATTCATATTGTTTATATTCAATCGTTGACATCCTCTCTCTCTCTCTCTTTTATAAACAAAAGTGTAAAAGGAGGAGAGAATAGGAAAATGCAGCCAATAAATAGTCACGTCTTTCTTCTCTTTCGTAGCAACTTTTTTTAATGAGCTTAGAATCAGAAGGTTCGTTTCTTATTGTTTGTTTGAAAAGAGAAAGAGAGAGGCTAATGGAACTTTTCTTAGTGGATAGACTAAAGAAGAATTTGGACCGAGAAAGAATAACAGTTCGACTGCAACAACAGACAATTCAAGGTGAGATTTAATACAACCATGTCGATTTATATATGCATAATATATTGGATATAGACCTTGAAAACAAGTTGAAAGAATATCAAGATAAAAGCAATACAGAGACATCAAATGAACTTGAGCTAGAAGGTAAAACAAGACAACAGGAGAAGAACAAAACGATTGATCATTTAATAGAGAGTCAATTATTAAAGGAACAGTTTGAGAGAAAAGTGGCAGAATTAGAGACAATTATCAAGGAGAATAATCAACAACTTTTGGCTCTAAGGAATAACATACAAGGTATGCATTTATATATTTTAATCACACACACACACACATATATGTATATATACCAATGCTTTCTTTTTTATAATAGCTTATGAAAAGCAAGTCACTGAAAATCATCAAGAGATCTACAGACTACAAGATGTGATCCGTGAGCTACAGTTGTCACTGACAGAAAAATCAAGCATAGTTGATTCACAAGCCATGTCGATCTTATGTAAATTATAAAGAGATTATATTTTATATCAATCAACTCATATATACACGTACTTAGCATACAAGAATCAAATACAAAAACTACAAAAGAAACTAGAACTACCTATACATCCCAACAGTAAACAAGCGATGAAGCCTTATTATAGAAAACCACAACCATTAAAACAACATACCACCAATTCAATGTTGATGAGACAACAACAACAGCTATTAGATACCCAACCTCCTTCTTCATCATCATCATCATCAGGCAAAGAAAATGAAGTGATCGAACAACAGCCGCGGCTCCAACCATTAGAAAAGCCTCCTATCAGCACATCCTCTGAACCCACAGAATTCACTCGTGCTAGACATGAAAGAATCCACATGCATGGAGAAACCTGTGTAGCATGCGAAAAAGTAAGCAATCAATCAACACATTCTTGAGATTAATAGTTTATAGTTTTATGATACAACACCACTTCCTGATGTTCACGATCAAACTGTTCAATACACGGCTTCTGAACGAATTCAACTCCATTCGAGACACAGACATAGACAACGAGCGACGACTCCGCCTGGATTCTGGGATATGGAGTTTGGATCTCCTGAGGTTGACTCGACAAGGCGTATCCGTTTGACATAAGCGGAGATTGATCTTTTTTTCTGCGAGTTTTTTTTTTTTTCATTATTATTTCTTTTCCTCTTGTATAATAAAATGGAAGAATACCAAAATGAATCTTCAATGTTTGGTAAAAAGAGAGTGAGAGCTACACAAGCGTGTATTCTTTGTAGAAAGAAAAAAGTAAGAGAAACTGTTTAACTATTTTGAAAAAAAAAGTTCTAATTAGAGAAAAAGATCAAATGCGACGGAACCAAACCTCATTGTCTACATTGTCAAGAATCTAACTTGAATTGTGAATACACAGAATCTAAAAAGAGAGGACCGCGTAAAGGATACGTTCAGCTATTGGAAGATAGACTTGCACAGCTCGAAAGACGATTGGCGGTAGCAACAAACGATAATTTAATGGATGATAAAAAAGGTTTGAGACAGACAGAGAGAGAGAGAGAGAGAAAGAGAGAAAGAGAGAGAAATTCTAATGTTCAAGATATAGAGGATTTGGATAACGATTTTCCTGAACCAGAAATAGTGACTCATCTGGTAGACCTCTTTTTTCAATACATCAACTCCGTCTTTCCCTTTGTTCATCGTGCAAGACTTAAACAATCTATCGCGAATGGAACAGTGTCCAAGCCGTTACTGTGGAGTGTGATGGCTATTGCTGCAAGGTATAATCAGTAAGAACTAGCGCGTTGTTCACACTGTGTGACTCATTTATTATAGATTTTCAGATCATCCAAGCATAAGGACAGACCCTCCTTATTGGGCAGGTGAGAGGTATGCCATGAAGGCTACCTCTTTGATCAATGCATCCCTTTTGGAACCAACGATAGCCAATCTTCAGTTTTGGGGAATCATGTCTTGCTTAGAATATGGAAGAGCATCTGGGTCAAAGTAAGCCCATTCAAAAAAAAAATAGAATCTATGTTGACTATAATTTTTAGAGCGTGGACATATGGGGGAATAGCCGTGAGAATGTGTCAAGAGCTTGGCCTACATAAAGAAGAGACCCTAAAGGCACCAATTACAGCACCTGATGGTACGTTGGATTATGTTGCCATGGCCCTACGAAGACGTATCTTTTGGAGTTGCTTTTGTATAGACAAGTAAAGTTATTTCCTTTTTTGATTCCACATGTTTGTGACATTGAACTATTGCGGCACATAGATTTTCAAGTACCAGTACGAACCGGCCACAAGGGTTTGAAATTGGCGATTATGATGTTAGACCACCCACAGTAGCAGAGAGTAAGATATTGCGCGATCCACTTCAAGCGTATACGGTAGATAAGGTCTTGATTGACGACGATCCACTCATGGGTTCTATTGGGGAGTACTTGGGGATTTTGGAAATATTTGGAGATATCGCAAAATACATGAGTAGAGCCAAAACGGATTACTCGTCTGTCATTTGGCCGCCTATTAAAGAGCACGAAGATCTAAACAGAAGAATGGAACTCTGGGCAACGAGCTTGCCAGATATCTACAAGTTCACTCCCGACAATGTAAAACTGTATAGAGAAACGGCCAGCGAAAATTATCTCAACTTTTGGCTCTGTTCACATGCCATTTATTGTGCTGGCATGCTTTCGCTTCATAGAGGAAGTTTAGCATATAGTGATCTGTCATCTGCTGATATACCGATCGAGACGTATGAGAGAATACAGACAAGTATCGCATCGTGCAAAACACATGTTGAGATTGCAATGGAAGTGTTTAGCAAACTTCGTGATTTTTGTGGATGCAATGTGTTGCCTTACATGGGATACGCTGCTTATATTTTTGCGACAGTGTTGATGACTTCGACATTTTCGTCAGATTCGATACTGTATGATAGAAGTAGCAAAGGTTTGGCTGTTCTGTTTGATACAATAAAGGTAAGTCAATTCTTATTCGTCAGTTCTTTTTTTTTTTTCTTAAATACCATGTAGCTATTACGTCCTTATTGGCCAGTGGGTGAGAGATTAGCATTGACCACCCAGGATATGCTAGCAGCTCATAGTCGACTCTATGATGTACAAGAACAAGAAGAAAACCAAACGAAGAAATATGAACATAACTTAAAGCAGATAAATAGTCCAGCTGCAAAGGCATCATCTGTATCAAGTACAGACACAGGACTTCTTTCCCAATCCATGCCAATACCTGCCACAAGTTCAGAATTAACCTATCCTCCTACGTTCATAGACAATAATGTTCAACCTTACTATAATCAACAACAACCACCATTACCCCTTCAACAGCAACAACAACAACAACAACAACAACAACTTGGTGTGGGTAACAATGAAATTGATTTTAGCAGTAGCGAATTCCTGTATGACTCGGCGTTATTTGGACAAATGATCCTAGACACGTCAAAACCACCGAATATGACAGCAAATATGTTTAGTTACTATCCTCCTGCTTCCACTTCTGCATCCACAACAACAACAACAAGTACTAGTAATACACCGTATCCTATAGTCACGCCCATGTATCATCAAACCCCCTATTCCGCCTTTTCATATCAGCAACCTCCACATCATTAATACCAAAAGGGAGCATTCATGTGTACAGCATTGCTTTTGTGTTGTTTAATTGCACACACGCACACACACACACTATATATATATATATATATATATATGCACGGTTTTCTTTTTATAGAGCATTCTAACTTTTTATGCACCAAGCTGTCTATTTACTAGAGTAAAGGATTAAAGACACATTGATACTGTAATAAAAGTATCTTTAGAATAAACAAACATGCAACGATTCTTTCCTTTTTCATTTTTCTCAAAAAGAATTTGACAAAATTGGCAAAATGCTAAAAGGTTATTTATTCAAGCTTGTTAATGAAAATCAAATCAGCACACGTGGGCCCAATATACTGTGCTTGGAGAAGTTACCAAAAACATAGTCACATTGGAGGTCGGAGTGAAGGCAACATAGTAATTGTTAGCTATGGACTCTTCGCTACTTTACAGCTATATAAGCACAAATATCACAATGAGCTACAACGTTCTGTCTCTTGCAGTCATGGAATTTTGCCAGAATGGAATCAGCTTTTTCCAAAGCAAACATTGTTTGCTTTCAGTTGATAATCGGCTCACCAAAGCCTGATACACTTTGATCCTCAAATATTTGCAACGTGGCTTTCATATCAGTCAAACAGACTAGGTATCCACTCATAGATTGATAATGACACATTCACATTTGCCCTGACAATGAAAGAAAAGATAGATCAATTTCGCAAATAGATTATACACTTATTACTAACAATGTAAATTGCAAGGCTGCCATTCAAAGAGTTGTTATCAGTAGCAGCTTTAGCAACCCTCCCCCTTCTTAATCGAACCAGATCAAAGCTGACTATTCGATGATTTTTAGTTTCACATTCAGACTTGACTATGCCAAAACTGACGTTGTTAGCATGATTTAATGTGGTCAATATGATTATTTGTCAATGTTGTCAGTACGCTTATTCTTACCAGATGCGATAGAGGAAAGTAGAAGGTATGCTCTACAGTAAGATACAGGGTATTATAATGATTCATATCAAACACGCCAAATGCGAATACCTCAACTGTTTCCCTGCAGTTGATGCGCTCATGCACTCTTCCATCTTTAGGTCGAAAACCTTATCCTGAATAGTTGTAGCGCGCGTAATCACGTTTTGTGTCTGACATACGAATGTCCTTTTCCTTTTGGGCATTTCTATCAATATTGGAGGCGAGCCGGTGAAAAATTCTCTCGAGGGGTAGATTAAGTATTCAAAATGAGTTGCAATCGTCTCAACAACAAATTCATCCTGATCAACGATACACTCCCCATCGGGCCATTCTCATCAGCCACACACATTTCCATGCCTCACCGTCAAATAGTGTACTCATGCTAAATATAAAGAATTGAAGAACATCACGTCTCGAAAAAGAAAAGGGGGGGAGAAACATCTGCTTTTGTAGTTTTTTTTTTCGAGTGCCAAGAAGTCATCCATTTTGACTATTCGTGACATTGTTTGTTGGAAGCACTGTATAAAAGAAGCTAATCAAGCTTTTTTTTTGCATAACAGAGTGTACAGGTGTACCTGCTTACATGTACAATGTTACACCCCTTAATGCACAATGACCATCCGGCCTACCGAAAAGTCCTGTAAAAGAAAAAAATTTGTCCGACTTGGTGTAAAAAAAAAAAAAAAAATCTCGCGATATGGCCCTGGCTTTAAAAGAAAGTGGCGTGTAACGTCCTCTCTATTTTAACCATGGCAAAAACCCGCTCCATGTTAACGGGAGTACAATGTCAAGTTTAAAGCAAAAGCTTGTTTTTTTTTAAAAAAAAAAAGAGATGGACGATGATAAGGGTTCATAAAGTTGTTTATTTAAAACAATGCACAAAATTCATCTATTCTATCCTCCAACCATTCCCAACGTTTCATCCCAACCACCCATTCAGTCGGTAGTTGACTGTATCCTAATCTAGCGCCTAATATAGCTCCTGTTGTGGTAGCGTTAATGTCAGCTTCACCACCCTGCATAATGACGTCCATGATTATTTTTTTGAAATATTCTGTTTCGCTTTGAGGTGGTATGGCTCTTGTAAAGCAGTATATGGCGGCCCCTAGCGATTTAAAGACGTCATCGGTTGACTTATCCAATTGAAGACTAGTCAACGAGCTGGGTTCGCAGCAAGCGAGCAGTTGATGATAGTAGTGTAGCATTTGATCCTGGTCTACTTTGGATGCAAAGAAAGTATCACAATAGGAGCTGTGAAAGACCTGCTTGTTGGTTTCGATGACATCTCGTACCAAGACTTGCAAGGTTTGATCTGTCGTAAGGCTGTCTATAAAATAATCTGTCAAGGGAGGAGAGTGAAGTAGGGTGGGTATAGGTGTAGGTTTTTGCTTTATCTCTAAATCTTGTCCTCTTAAAAGTCTAGGATGTGATGAGTTCAGATAGATGTAGACTAAATTTTTTTTTTCTCTATTGTACCTAGCAATGAGTATAGAAACGATCACACATGATATCATACAGCGTGGGTCTGAGTGAGTAATTCGGCAACTGTTTGTGGTGTTTTCAATCACACTCGTGCCATCCCAAAATTTTAGTGTGCCTAGTAAAGGAGCACGTACGAGAGCGCTACACATACTTTTCAAATGGGCTCTTTTTCGCTATAATAAAAAAAAGATCTAAGTTACTTTTTCTATTAAGAAATATCCTTACAGAGTCTATAGATACACTATTATATCCTAATAATCTTGATGTATAGTCTTTTGAATGAAAGTGGCCATTATTTTCTAATACGGAATCAATGATCAATAGTATCTGTTCTGTGTCATCACCAAAGTCACTAAATATAAAGTCAGATTATACAAATGTGTGTATTCCCGCATTTACTTTTCTTCAAAATTGGATCTGTATTCATCTCTTATAAAAGGGATTCCATCCTCATCCATGCCAAATCGTACCGGCCCTTTTCCATAGATTTTTTTGATGTCATCCTTAGATAATCCTTCTGTTGCTATACCAATACTATCTCCTAATATAGCACCTAAAAATTAAATATAAGCATTTTATCCAATCGTATAGAAAAAAAAAAAAAAACTCACCAAATATTAAGCCTTTAATTTTATCAATTATTAATGAGTTTTCTATTTTCGAACAGCCAGATGGTATATGCATATTATAAATATATATACACGTATATAAATAAAAGAGAGAAGAGAGAAAAAGGGGAAAGTAGAAAACACAATTTTCTACCTTATATTTTCTGCAAAACTAGAAAAAAAAAAAAAAAAGAGAGAGAGAGAAAGGGAAAAAAAATTTTTAATGAAAAACAATAGAGAAAAAAGGAACTACATCAAAAAGAAGGAAAAAAAAAAAAAAAAAAAAAAAAAAAAAAAAAAAAAAAAGACAGAAAGAGGAAAGTAAAAAAAACGTGCTCATACTATTGCTCCCGTCTCTCTTTCTCTCGTTCTTTCTCTTCCTTCCCCACCCCCCTTCAATTGTTCTCACACGTCATCCCTGTATTTTCTTGTAGACTATGCTTTTAATAGCATTTAAACAATAATGTGAAGACATCATATGAGATTGTTATTTTGTACAGATGAACAAAGGATATGTGTGTGTAACTTGAATTTTTATTTTTATTTTCTATTTTAGCCTTCATTTGAATCAGGATTATTTGTTCTTGAAGAACTTGGTCCTGCCATGGTATTTCGATCATGATTCATTCCTGATCTCTGCATGGCTTGTTCCAACGGCTGTTGTTCATTGGACGACTCTCCTCTGGCTGTTTCTTCTGTATTTTCCGTTTTGAGGACAGTCGTGTTGAAACTACCACAGTGACCACACTTGTGATAAAAGAAGTGATATTTGGCCTGTGTTTTCTTTTCGCAGTCATTACAAAAGATATGAGATATATACTTGTCATACTCGGGAGGCATCGGCTGTCGCTCGAGATCCTTGTCGAGCCGTTCAAAGTACTCTGACATGTCACCCAACGATTTTAAGCAAGTTGGACACTGGTACGAGGTTTGGATGTAGGCTGTATAACAGTGTTTATGGATGCAGTGTCCGCATGGCTATATCACAATTAATGTTTATAAATATTATCATTTCCGTGTATTACCATAAAGATCACAGTGGTTGTACTCGTAAACATGTATTCACCACAGATAGGACAATCGCATTCTAAATTCCTTTCGATGCATTTATGGTCCGTCATAGACTTAACCATGCATATATTGCACTTTTTGCAATGAAAGAAATCCTCTTGTTTACCCTGTCTACAGATACCACAGTCATCACAGTGATAGATGGCCTTTCGAGGATCATTATCCCATAGCTTGCACTTGTCACAATAGTATCGAGCCATCTGTTGATGACATTGTTTGCAATGCTGAGCTGCTGGTTGAAGATGCAAGCAGAGCATACATAGCATATTCTTGGTCTCATGTCTATTCGTGTTTGTTATTAAAAAGTGATAAACAAACATGTATATATACAAACTTGCCTCACAATGTTGTGTCCTTCAACATCGTCATGACAGAAACGACACGTGTATATCCTTTCGCAGCAGTTGGCTTGCAGCTTGCAGTTGCGTTGATAGTGTTTACATCCCAAGATGTTTTCTTGTTCATTCTACACTTTATATTAGAAAAAAAAAATATATAACAAACCATACACACATACATGATAACTTTTACTGTAAATCTCGTTTTGCAATTGTTGATTCGATGAAGGTTCAGTTGTCCCATGAGACATCAAATTCTATTTTTATATATGCAAGTTGTTCAATGTTTATGTACAAACCACAAACCACATCATTTACCTGGATGCGTTTGGCTTTGTCTTTGGGACTTAGACTAGAATCTTCTTGAATCTCTTTAATCTTTTTTCGAAGACTACTTTCATCAATCTCTACCTTCCTTTCTTTCACTTGTTCCGTTGGTTGTTGTTGTTGCTCAGTTTCGGCATCTTGCCAATCCTCTTCATGGTCACTCGCATCAGACAAATTACTTATTTCCTCAAGACGGTTACTCATTATTTCACAAAAAGAAAAAGAGAGAAAAAAAAAAGGAAAAGGTATTTTTTTTTTCATTTTTCATTTACATTTTATAAATAATAATAAGGATAGAGGCTAGCAATCATAACCATATACCAACCAGTAGGCTGCAGAAAAGCTCTTTCTCTTTTGAAGCGGGAAAAGATTCAAAAAAAGAGATTGAATGACAAAAAGTAGGTCATTTTCCTCTCTTATTTATCCTCTTCTCCCAGAGAAAGAACTTTCCCAAAAGATGCAACTTTCCCGGCCAAGGTAGTCAGGTTAAGGCCATGCCAAATGTTCCAAAAATTGAAAAAGAATATATGATGCTGTATGGTATTACCCATATGCCTATATTATCCTTACTCATTCATTTGAGGCAAAGGTTTCATAAGCCACAGCTGCTCAAAAACATCCTGTAGCTAAATTCCGTTGCAGTCAACTTGTGGGGAACAAAAAAAAAATATAAAAAAAACTTATAAAGTATGTCTAAGCTATAGGAATCTTGTTTTGCTTTCGGGAAAACATAATTGTAATAGATTTCCTTTCTTTATTTTTTATGTACACAAGAATGAAATGCATATATGTATAAAACTAATGTTTGTTGGTCAATTTTTTGACAGTTCCAATATGACATGAATTAACCTAAATATTTGTATGAGATCTATTTATATTTATATATTCATATATGTATACCTTGGTAGCAAATCGTAGTGAACATAACGTTTCATTAAAGTGTTCAGCCAAAGGAGATATGTTTACAAACATGAGCGTCTTACAGTTACCGCCTAGCGAGTTTCTCAGCAGCCAAGTCAGCTTAGAATTTCTGTATGGAATATGACTTCCTTCCTTCTTGTTGACCAAGGCATGTATAACATCACCCAATGAACTCAGACTCTTGTTGATTGCCTGTGTCTCCTTGAGTCGATCGCCCACAGAGCCAGATAAGGACAGTCTTTCTGAACCAGCCAGATCGATTAAATTCAAAATACCTGACGACCGTTCTCCCGTCTTTTTATTTTCTCCCGTAAGCTGTAACGTGAACACACTGTGGCTTCTTGACGATCTCTCGTTCAAATTCGTAGCTCCTGTAGCTCGATTTTGGTTGGCTCTCTTGAGCATCGTCTTTACCTTCGACGGTGAATCGAGTTGAACTGATATAAATAAAAGGTTAGCCTCTCCGTCATCGTACATATGTGTGCGTATATATACCTGAAGTCATATCAGTTACTACAGTCTTTCCGTTCTTTTCGTGACGAATTTCATGCTTGATCTTGCCATAACTTGCTGTATCACCAAGCAAATCATGAATCGTTTCATTATATATCTCCAAGAATGTTCCTTCCATTGTATATTCCCAGCCAAACTGTCTTAGTTGTTGGGTAACGTCGTATATCTGGTGCACTGCTCTTGGTATCATACCAGACGTTTCTTCTGTTGGCTGTGGCGGTCCTTGCATAGTGAATGTCTTTCCACTTCCTGTTTGTCCATATCTACATAAAAGCAAATCAATAAAAAAGCTCTCTCTATCAAAAGTAGAATACTCCTTACGCAAATATACAAACATTATATCCATCCAAGGCAGATTGGACCAACTGTGATATTTCTTCAAAACATTCGCCTTGATTACACTCTGGTCCAAACACTTTATCAAATGTGAAGGCATATGACTTTGTCGATGATTTTCCCAGTGTCGACGATACTTGTTCAAGCAACTCTATACTCTCATGATCTTCACCCGAATAATTGATTTCAGCCAACTGTGACCCTTTATCTCTGGCTATATCATCGTAAGTATTTTTTTTTTCTTTCTTCTTTTTATCTTACCAACGCGTGGACGGACTCTACAAAAGACTCTAATGTTGCCCTTCAATTCTTGTATTGTATTATGAAGCTTCCTACGATTCGTTTCTTCCTCAATCAACACACTTTCCAACTCTTGTGCCAACTGCTTCTTCTCTGCTAAATCCTGTTCTAGCGCCTTGACTTCATGTTCACGTTCTTCCAAGACTGTTCTCGAACTCTAAAAAAAAAAAACTCAATATCATCCGTTTGTAATGCATTCTATATTACCTGAAGCCTCATTTTCAATGTCACAAGTTCAGCATCCACATCCGCATAAGCTGCCGACGTCTTCTCGACCGTGACCCGAAGCTTGTTATTTTCAGACTTTTCTTCTTCCAACACTTGACATGTCTCTTGGTATCGTTGGTTATAAGCATCCAGTTCCTGATCTAAACTCTGCATCTGTTCATTGTATCGTTTATTCTGTTCGACAAGCTCTCGGCTTTTTAAATGAAACTTTTGAATGATAGTATTGATCTCCTCTTCATGACGCGCTTTATTGGCCTACAACAAAATAAGCAAGATAGACATGTGTTTTGGTTTTCTTACATTAAGTGTAGTTTCCAAATCTGCCACTTTTTGCTTTGCTTCTTGTAGAATCGAGTCTTGATCTTGAACTGAGGACTGTAAATCATGATGTAATTTTTCAATTTCATCCACTATTCTCTATTCATTAGAAAACAAATACACGATTCAAGCTTATCATTACCTTCATTTCCTGTCTCTTCCAGTTTAGTCTGTAATTGGTTCATCTGTCCTCGGGTATCCCAACTAGGCACCTTCTTTGTTGTCACTGTCTTTTTGGATTCAGGTGTAGAGGAACGACTGCTGGCTAGCGTCGGACGAACAGGAATACGTGGAGGTGCAGATGTGTTTAATCGGGGACGTCGTGAGTCCTTGTTTTCAGGGCTGATTTTTCTCTTTAACGGTCGCGATGCTTTACTCATTATTAAAAAAAAAAAAATATAAAAAAAATTAAAAGAAAAAGAGATCCTGTCACAATAAAAGGGAGGTCTACTATTTGGCTCTTTTCTTTTTTTTTTATTTTATCTTTATGTTGACTCCTGAACAACAAAGGGAAAGAATAAATCAGCTTCGAGACCAAATTGGTCAAGTGGACTATCCATTAACAGACGAGGTACATGTATATATGTGTGTGTAAACGATATATCACTGACATAATGTATAAAGTACCTTGAACAATTCCTCATTGCTCGAAGTTGGAATGTTGTAAGTTTGACATCATTATAAACACATTTATATATATATATATATATATACATATTTTTTTTTTCAAGTCAGGAGCCAAGGACCAACTGGTAAAGACCTTTGAATGGAGAAAATCGAATGGAATAGACCTTCACCCAGTAGCAACAAGGGAAAACAAATTACCCGTGTTATATGCCGTCCGTGGATACGAGTCAATTCCAGACAGCAACCTCGAGGCACTACCGGGCGTATCTGAATCTGTGCTGAGAATAAACAAGTATATGGGAGGCACTTGCTTGCATAAAACAGATAGAGAAGGATGTCCTGTTTACATCGAAAGACTGGTAACACCTATAAGCATTATTAAACAAAGACAATGAACATGTCTATTAGGGATATCATAAAGCCAAAGAGATTGCCAAGAATGTAAAAATGGAAGAAGTCGAATGGTATCATATTGCATGCACAGAGTTTCTGAATCGAGTCATCATGAAGGATTGTTCAAAGAAAGCAGGACGTATCATCAATAGAGAAACAGTCATTTTTGATTGTACTGGCATGGGCTGGCACCGTAAGTTTTTATATATACTTGATTGTTCATTGATTGACATCATTTAGAATTGCATATGCCTGCTTTAAACTATATCCGCGCTATTGCTCATTGTGATCAGAATTATTATCCAGAGACGCTCAACAAACTCTTTTTGATCAATGCACCTTCAGCATTTGTTTATGTTTGGAAAATAGCAAAGACTTGGCTGGACCCAGGGGTAAGATAGTAGTATATACATTATATGTATACTAATGTGTGTATATGTGTGTGTGTACAGACAATTGCCAAGATACAGATTTTGGGATCTGACTACAAAGACACTTTACTAAAACAAATTCCTCCAGAGAACTTG
This sequence comes from Rhizopus sp. PT2906, assembly GCA_025529335.1. Lineage (NCBI taxonomy): Eukaryota > Fungi > Mucoromycota > Mucoromycetes > Mucorales > Rhizopodaceae > Rhizopus > Rhizopus sp. PT2906. Next base: position 99,416 of record JAMYHX010000034.1, read on the forward strand.
CCTTCCTTTTTAGGTGGTGAGTGTACTTGTGAGCATATGGATGGTGGATGTGTTCCTTCTCAAGGTAAATGATAATCATACAGGTAGAATATAAAATAACATTCATATAGTATTGAAAAATGCAAAACCTTTGGAAGCACGTGATGATAATGAAAAGGTGTCTACTGCTTATAATACAAGCATCATGAACGAAGCGAAAACATCGGCTGTAGTTCGAGGTCCAAGTTTCTACGGACAATAAGTTTATTAAACAATCTTTTTTAGTCAAAGAGACCTATTTAAATAAAGTTAGCTTATGTCATATATGTTATATCATTGACGTACCGAAACCCATGTCATCGTCAGATTCTTCCTTCTCTTCTTCCTTCTTTTCTTCTTCAGCAGGAGCAGCTTCACCGGCAGCACCAGCGGCAGCACCACCAGCAACGGCAGGACCAGCACCAGGAGCACCAACGTTCATGAGAAGAGCCTTGAGGTCTTGACCAGCGAGGGCCTTGGCATAAAGAGAGAACCAGATGGGTTCAACTTCGACACCAGCAGCAGAGACTAAAGTCTGGAGCTTATCAGCCTATTAAAAGATGGGGGGAACATGTTCAATCTATGTTTATTACAGTTTTAAAAATAACTCACAGTGATTTCAATGTTGTCATCTTCAAGGATGAGAGCAGCGTAAACGACAGCAAGTTCAGCAGACATTTGCTATTATGAAAAGAGAAAGAGAGAAGGATGGATGGAGGGGGGAGATGGATGGATGGATGGACATACTGGGGCCATATGCAAAAATGCCCCGTTAAAAAACAAGTGTACTTGGCGCTATTTTAATTTTTATTATTTTTTTTTTTTAAGAGTGAATGATGGTGCTATTCTCCAAGAACTCAATCAGATCGATATCTTCGCGTCTCTTCTTCATTCTAGCTTTTATCTGTTGTCTTTCTCTTTCCAACATGGACAAAATAACAAACTGTTCAGATTTTTCTTGTTCAATTTCTGCCAATTTTAATTTCTGCCAGTTTGTATGTTTTGTACATTTCTTGAGAGAACAGGAAGAAAAGGGTTTTTGAGTGACCCATTCAGATTGACTGTTGAGAAGCGTCAAATCGTGTTCATCTATTGATTCAACCTTTTCCCAAATGGTATCTGGCCAGCTCAGTCTCGAATCGAACCCACAACACTCTTCGTTATGTTTGTTAGCCAATAGTTCTAAAAACCTCAACTTGTGTTGACACAATTTGATCATTGATTTTGCATGTTGTCTTTCTTCCTTGACTCTACTCAGTCTTGCTCTATCATCCATATCCGCAAATGAACTTAACTTTCCTCTTGACAGCGGGTTCTTCATTTCAGCCTGTTCAATACGAGTTCTAGCCACTTGGATACCACAACGATCTGAGCAATATTTACTTAAATGTCCAAAGTTTTTGCCCATCCTTGCTGGCCTTTGACAGCCTGTGTTGGCACATGTTGGTTTCCAAGAGGTCTTTTTGCCAGTGACTAATAATAATAATAAGTAAAATTTTTTTAATTTTTTTTTTTCTCTCTCTTTACTTTTTGAACAATTTTCACAAAAGAACAAGTCAACAAAGAGTCCTTGTGATTCAGACAAACCAATGCATTCGCCATGGAACCACTGATTACAGTTATCACAGGCAATCATGAACTCGGTTTCTGTATAAGGCCTTTTACAAATACAGTGAACTATATTTTCTTCAGGTAAAGCTCTTGTTTGTTTTGTATCTGCTGTATCATTGTTGTTGTTGTTGTTGTTATTATTATTTACAGTCGGCTTTATCAAATGCTTTGTTGGTGGTCTTCCTCTTTTCACTTTTTTGACTATCTATAAACATAATTAGTATTATTTCCTTTTTTTCTTTCCTATATATTACCTGTTCATTATTATTAACCACTACTTCTTCTCTTGTTCGTTTATTATTATTATTATTATTATTATGATCATCATCAAGATCAGGGTATGGAGTGATATGAGGGTATTGCCGATTATGTTCTTCAGGAGTTTCTACAGGTTGCCATTTCAAAATTGGAGCCATTCTTTTTCGTAATGGTAAATGCTTTGTTGTATTATTTGGATCTAAGGGACGTAATAAACCTTCATCGTTATTTTCAATAGCAATTGGAGGAAAAGAAGACATGATTATTATTTATTAAATAAGAAAAGAAAAAGAGAGAGAGAGAGAGAATGGAAAAAAAGGGCAGGGGGGAAAAGGTTTTTTAATTGATAGAGTGTGAAAGAGAGCCAATTAGATTTTTTCCTATATTTTCTAAACCATGTTTTTGGTTGTTTCCACAGCAACCGCTTCTTTTGTTTCAGTTTTGGGATGAAGGACAAGAATGACAATGATCCAAACAGCCATCATACATACGTTGACTAATATATTGCTCTTAGTTAAAGTCATAATGATAGTTATTAAAACTTACCATTGCAAATCAGAAAGTCAGAGTCAAACTTGTTACGATTCAGTCGTTTAGCCTCTGTTAGACCGTCGACCGTCAAGACGATTAAAGCGCTTGAAAACAGAAAGAGAGCGATAGAGAGGATGAGGTTTAAGTCTTGATAGTATCGAATTCTTGATGTCATAAAAGCAGAATCATTATGGTCCTTTAATTGATACAACAACCTCCTAAATCGAAAATGAGACACAACACCCAGCATCGAGATTGCCAATAATTCTATTATCCATATTAGTTTTCATAGTTACACACTCACTAGACATACCTATGCCGTACACCAACTCGGGCATGATTTCTTTATAAGTGTAATCATAGATCTTTCTTGAAAAATTGAATTGTAAGACAGGGAATAGAATAATATTTACAATAGTCCTAATAATAACAACAAATGAGTCATAACACACACAAGAGCACTCTAATAATAATTTACCATATAATATATACTTTAAATTCTTTGCTACTCATGAACCTTGCCCCTGCCACGAGTTTAATGAGGTAATTCCAGAAGCATTGCAGCAGTAATAGTGTTCCTCTATTTGGAATATTAAATATATATATATATATATATATATAAAGATCAACAACATACGTTTGTAACGAGAACCCAATACAGATACTATAATCTGTGGGTATGATGATATCCTTGTCTGCTTTTGTCCACAAAAGCTCAGGTTTTGTAATGATTCTACCAGGTCCAATTTGGACAAATCCTTCTTCATATTTAACTCGACATGACACAATGTCTACAAGATGATGAATATACATGAATGAATTCTTGTTCTATATTCTTTTACCATAGTAAAGTTGAAATGGTATCATAAAGAATATTAATCCAGTAACAATCGTCTTTAATTCTAATCTTTTGAAGCTTGCAAATGATAGACATTTAAATCCATTGGTTTGATACACTCGATAAATGTACCAAATATAAATATATACTAATCCAACTGCTCTTTCTAGTATACAGTCAGTAACCATGACAACAACAACAACAACAACAACAACAACTTACGCAGAAAACTATAGTCACTAAGATGTGTCATATTATGATATTAAACAGTAAATAAATAAAAAAAGGAAACTATTAAATTTATTTTTCCAATTCATTTGTCCTCTTTTTATCTTTTAGCTCCTTTATCTCTACACCTTCAAGGAGTTCTTTGTAAATCGCTTTCAAATGCACGTATCCAAAGGGGGAAAACGGCATTAACGCCTAGAAAGGATAATGTGTAACATGATAAGTAAGCAGGAATCATTTGACCCCGCATTTTTTAAGTTTAACAATACTTTTTTTTTCTTTTTTCTCTTTTTTTTTTATATACTTTGATAATGACAGGACAACAGACGACCGAGGTTAGAAAAGGGTAAGAAAGTGAGTCAAGATGTCTTTTTTTTTTTACCAACGTTCTTTTTTATAAAGGCACGAATTGGATCAAGCTAAACTTGAAGCGTACTTGACAACCCATGTGTCTGGTTTCAAAGGACCACTTTATATAAACCAATTCAAGTTTGGTCAATCGAATCCTACTTATCTACTTAGGGACGGAAAGTAAGTGTTTTTTTTTTTATATATTTATATACTTTATAAGCTTGAATCTTATATACCATAAAAAGTCAACAGCAGTATGTGCTTCGAAAGAAGCCCCCTGGTGCCTTACTTTCTGCTACCGCACATGCCATTGAACGAGAGTACCGTATCATTCACGCCCTTGGCACCAAAACGGATGTTCCGGTTCCCAAGGTCTATGTGCTCTGTGAAGATGCGAGTATCATTGGCACTCCATTTTATGTCATGGAATTCTTAAAGGGTCGAATTTACGAAGACTGTCGTATGCTGACGATTCCCTTTGAGGAACGCCGACAGCTTTGGCATGCAGCGGTTGAGACGCTTGCTAAGTTGCATCGAGTTGATTTTAAGGCGATCGGATTAGGCAATTTTGGCAAACATTCTGAATTCTATGAACGCCAGATGAGATCGCTATCCAAAGTGTCACAAGCTCAAGCCAATACCAAAGATGATGAGACAGGAGAACTTGTGGGTCCAATTCCTCGATTGGATGATATGTTTGCTTGGTTCAAGAAGAACAAAGCGCATGATCAGGCTACTATTGTGCATGGAGACTTTAAGGTAAAAAAAGAAGAAGCATAGCTCCCCCTTGAAATTAATATTATTTTTTAATAGATCGATAACATGGCAAGTATATATAGAGAGAGATTAAAGCTTGAAACACGCATATATAATGACGTACAATAGATCTTTCACCCTACTGAACCCAAAGTGATTGGTATTCTCGACTGGGAGCTGTCTACCATTGGCCATCCTTTGTCTGATCTTTCTAATCTTCTTCAATCCTATTACGTACCTGAAGAAAGTGCCATCGGCCTCCGGGGATTCAAGGACGCCAAGGAGCCCCTGCCAGTTCCAGGAGCAGATGAGCTCATTCAGGTCTATTGTTCCTACACTAACCAGCCCTATCCTCTTCAGGGTTGGAATTTCGCTGTTGCCTTCTCCTTTTTTAGATTGGCTGTCATCCTTCAAGGGGTTGCCGCTCGTGTGGCACGCAAGCAGGCATCATCTGCAGAGGCAAAACTTCATGCAACCCGATTTAGACCTGTTGCCCAATTGGTGTTGGATATTGTAGATCAGAGTAATGAACGTAGTAAGCTTTAATAAAATCAAAAGTTCTTGCTATTTTTGGAAGTGCTTTTTTTGCGCGCGCGCGCGCTAAACTTTTTCATTTTTCCCATATTATTCATCAGAAAAAAGATGTGTGATAAAGTTTATTATATATTTTTTATGACATAAAAAATGCACACGGTATCTCATTTGTATTTCCATGGACGAAAAAATACTAATGAAGCTAGCTGAGAAAGACCGACTGTGTGTAAGTTATTAGCCTTCAAGATTCACATTGGATACTCTGTGAGTCTTACTTTCTTCTCGTCATTCGTCGTCATATTCATTTTCCTCTCTTTTTCTGTTGGACTTGATGAGTCAGGGCAAATAATGAACAGATCATCATTTTTCACCCTTAAAACTCTTTACGGCAATTGTCGCCATCAAACATGTAGCCTCATTTTTATAGCATACACCTCTTTTATTGCACACTCCTTTTTTTTCCTGGAAAGGGCTCTAAGAGTGAAAGGAAGGCAAAGGGGAAAAGTAGTGTTCCTATATTAGAAAACAAAAAATAAGGGAATCCTTGCTTTTGATCGGAATGCCTCCCAGTACATCATTATATCAATATAGGGTTTCTTGTATGTGAATCGAATTCATATTCAAACTTGACTGTATTTCTCAAAAGTATTTAAAAGTAAGGCTGAAAAGAGGGACTATATCCACTTGCATTTTATAGGGTGACTGATAAATGGATGAACGAAGCAAATTTGCCAATATTTGTTAAGGAGGGGGAGCTAAATGAAGTATAACAAACATCATAAATGAATGCCCCTTAACTGTGATCAATACCATGTGTGAGAGATAAATCCTCTCCCTAGAATAAATCCAAAAAGACGTAGGAGAAAAATGTGATGTAATGTTGGAAGATATAAAAATAAGCATAGTTAGAAAAACTTTGGGCTATATATTTTCACCAATATCAGGATTCAACATCTACATGACAACAACACTACAGGAGAAAGCGTGGCCTTGAATTACCTAAAGTTTCTCTGAGTGGCCTTTCTCGTCCATCAATTCTGACGAAAACAGATCAAAGCGATTTGGAGTTCGTTCAAGTCATTGAGACATTTTTGTAATTTGAGCTGAAATGACAGAAATAAGATCTACCTAGTTTTTTCTTTCCTTCGCTTGAGACTTCCCCCGAGAGAGAGAGAGAGAGGGGGGGGGGAGAACGCTCTGCAAGATTAAGCCGACGACCAAAGAATGGCCTTCAAAAACGTACAATTCTTTGGGCATAACGGTATTGCTTGACTTGGCAAGAAAAATGGTCCCGTAACCTCGTAAGCGTTATTTCGGACGTAGCAGAAGATCAACAAGGCTTATTCTGGAGGAATGATTGTTTCTGCAATGTTGAATAAACCTTCAGTATTCCACATAAAGCGTTTTAAACACAATGTTCTTGTAACATCCATTTTATATATATATATATTGGCAACTTAGAGTCTATTTAGATAATCACAATCCATATTTAGTGACTAGAGCTTTTTTTTTTTCTTTCAAAAGCGTCTTGTGGGTCAAACACTTATGTAATGATTATCCATTTTGGAAAATTCGATCACTTGGTTCAGAACAATCGAGCAAGTGACGTTATATTAAGAGAACTAAATATAAAAACCAAAATTATAAAAGTGTATAATTTGAAAGTAAGAAAGAGCATATATGATCTTTACTGTTTCCTTTCATTAGCTGCAGAATTAGCGCTTTGTTAAAAAATAAAAGTAATGATCAACTGTCACATTATATGTTACACACATTACTTAAGCATATTCATTGAAAGTGTCTCCTATCAGAATCAAACTAAAAGAGTACATCATTGGCACAGCTAATGTTTTTTTTTAATGAGTCTATTTATATCGAGGCAAGCAAACCATTTGCTCTAAAAAAAAAAGGCTTATTTTCAACTTTAATTCAATTATCTGAATTTATAGTCATTGCTAAAATTTAGCATTTAAGATTTATAATCATATCCGTACCTTCTTCCGTCGGTTACCGAAAAAAAAACTTGACTAAATGTATTCCCACTCGGCGGTTAAATTTCACTACGCTTCTTTTTAATACAGTTACGAAGCGAACCCCTTGCTATTTTTTTCTTCTTTCTTTTTAACATGTCTAATTTTAACAACAATATCGCAACCAAGTTTCCGGATCTTAAGCCTCGGGCACCTAGTGGAGAGGCTCTTTTGGAAGCTGAACGAGCAAAGACTAGCTTCGATGTCAAGGCTTTATCCAAGTTTATGTACACAGAAGAGTGGCTCGATAGAATGTACAAAATATTAAACATTATTGAGAATGATCCTGCCTTTGATAAGACCAAGCGTTACTATGAGAGTCGATCTGAAAAGATAAAGTCCAGTTTGTGGAAAGATAGACGCATGACAGAACTTGCTAGGTATACATATATACATATAAATGTGTGTGTGTATGTATTCATCCTTATACATTTATAAAGAGAGCATAACTGGGATGATCAAGACCTTCAGATTGTAAATTTCCTTTTCGATCAATCTACGCCTGTAAGTATACGCTACTTGTTTCTGATGACAGTTTGTGTAACCAAACATTGAATAGTTTTCATTGCACTACGGTATGTTTATTCCTACATTGAGAACACAGACAACAGAGGAACAAAAGAAGCTCTTCCTTGAGCCAGCATTAAGGAACGAAATTATTGGCTGCTATGCTCAAACTGAGGTATGCTCTATTTAGATCTTTATCAGGGTGAATTATTTACCCCTCATTGTAGCTCGGACATGGATCCAACGTTCAAGGTATTGAAACAACAGCAACGTATATCCCCGAAACAAACGAGTTTGAACTCCATTCTCCTACCTTGACCGCATCCAAGTGGTGGATCGGTGGTCTCGGCAAGGCTGCGAACCATGCTATTGTCATGGCACGTTTGATCACTGACGGAAAGGATTATGGACCACATCCATTCTGTGTGCAAATCCGTAGCATGAAAGACCATACTCCTCTTAAAGGTGTCACAGTAGGTGACATTGGTCCCAAATTTGGATTCAATTCTGTCGACAATGGATTCATCATGTTTGATCATTACCGTATACCCCATATTTCGTTTTTAGCCAAGTATTCTCAGGTTCAACCAGGCACAGGCGTTTACAACAAGCCTCCTAATGCCAAACTTTCTTATGGCACCATGGTCTATGTTAGAGCCAATATTGTCATGGGTAAGTTGAAATAGACTTTAACATCGTGGGGTATACTAATGATCATTAAAGGTGTACGATATGCTCTTGCCAAGGCAACAACGATCGCCATTCGATATTCAACCATTCGACAGCAATTCGTTGACTCTGTCTCTCCTAAGAAATGGGAAAACAAAGTGGTAGAGACACCCGTATTAGATTATACCATGCAACAATACCGCCTTTTGCCTATAGTTGCTGCTGCATATGCATGTTTCTTCACAGGAAGAGAAATGTTGCGCTTGTACGATCTTAACCAGGAAGCCATGCAAAAGGGTAACTTCAACCTCTTGGCTGATCTTCACGCCAGTTCATCTGGATTGAAAAGCTTGACGACTACAATGGCTGTAGAGTCAATTGAAGATTGTAGACGCGCCTGTGGTGGTCATGGTTATAGTATGTTCTCTGGCTTGGGTCAATTCTATCAAGACTATCTTCCCAATGTCACTGTAAGACACATTAAAAAAAAAAGAAGAATCTTTTACTCACTCTTTATTTTCTTAGTGGGAAGGCGATAATTACATATTGACTCAGCAAACAGCACGCTACCTGTTAAAGACATTCCGTAATGTGGTTGCTGGAAAGGCTGAGCCATCCGAACACAACCACACGATCAATTACTTGACACAATACCTTCAGAATCCCAACGCTAAGTGTCCTGCTTCAAAGCCAAGTGATTTCTTAAACCCAGAGTTAATTCTTTCCGCATTTGGCTACCGCGCTGCCTGTGGTATTGCCAAGGTGGCCGAAAAGATTGACTATGAGGGCCGTAGCTGGAACTCGATGTTGGTTGAAATCAATCGTATCTCTAGAGCTCACTGTCAATATATCCTCGTTCGCAACTTCATCGTCACTCTCCAAAACGATGTCACTCTCACTCAACCCGAATATAAACCTATCAACAACGTCTTGAAGACATTGGCTGCCCTCTTTTCTCTAAATACAATGGAAAAGGAACTTTCAGAGTTCTTACTCTCGGGCTACTTATCATCTGAGCAGTGCTCTATGTTGAAGGAACAAGTCATTTCACTCCTCCATGCGGTTCGACCTGACGCAGTTGGCCTTGTTGATGCATTTGCATTACCTGATTATTACCTTCATTCTGCTCTTGGCCGTTATGATGGTCGTGTATACGAGACAATGACAAAGATGGCCGAACTAGAGCCTTTAAATCAGACACTCGTGGTCGATGGATATGAGGAGAACATCAAGCCTTTTGTTCATCAAAGAAAGGTTGTCAACAAGGACACAGCTACTACTTCTAGACTGTAGAAAACCTTTATAGATATCTTCTTAATTTATTCCAATAAAACTGAGCTGCTTGAAGTAGTCCTTATTCGTGAAACGTTGAAGCGATTAAACCCCATTCCATATTACAAGATGCGAATTTTACTATATTTAGCAATCATGAGTTTATTCATGCAGAACTTCAATGGCTACTTTTTTTCGCCCAGAGCATATACGCGTACGTATATGCCGACTCCATTATCCATGTTTAGCTGTGGTTAGTGTTTATTTGCTTTATAGAGATTTTCTTTAGTTTTAAAAAGAAAAAAAAAAGAGAGAGGGGATGTTATGCATGTGAAACTTTGTGTTTATTCCCCACACTTTAGTTGCTTTTAAAAAACGCATAATTGATCCCCCCCTTTTTTTTTCTCTCTCTTTCGTGTTAATCATGCCTCAACCACTTGTATCCAATCTTTTGCTTCCAGAGCTGGAACGTCAATTGAAGGAAGACAAGAATCTGTGGCCAAATGTCAAGGGGTTATTTATTGTCACTGTTACAAAGAAAAAGAAACCTCAAGCAAAATGGTTCGTATATAAATCTACGTTATGATTATTTTACTCATCTGTGTACAAAAAGGTTTCTCTTGTTGCAGGGTAATATATCTAACGTGTTGTTATGAAAGTAACTTGTTGACGTAAAATAGGAAACAATGTGTTACCTTATATCAGTACGAACGAAGAAGAAGTACGTGCAGGAATCAAGGGAAAAGTTCGCACCGTGCATATCCAAGTGGACGATGCTGATCTTTTAAACTTTATAACAGGAGGGTAATATATGGTCGCTATCCGATGTATCACTTGTTTTTCAACTTTCTGTTATATCATAGAATGACAGGTGTAAGAGCCTACATGACTGGAAAAATTAAAGTAAAGGGAGATCTCTTATTAGCCCAAAGATTGGAAGAAGTGTTTGAAAAGCTGGGTGGCAGAGAGGTGGGTTGTATTGATATATGTGCTATAATTACTTATTTAGTATAGAGAGCCATTGAATTTATAAAAAAGAATGAAGAGACTTTTACGGCTGTAAACAAATCAAAGCTGTAAATTTATGCACTTAGAGTGGCACAGCAACTGGGCTGCGCAACACACACCGCAGCGGCATTCAATCAATAAATAAAGATTGAATTATACACTTCTTTTTTCTTCTCGTTGAATTTATTCTTGTATCCATGCCCACTTTTGCTAGCTACCCTTCCTCTCTTCCTTACTTTGCTGAACTTCATGATGAAGGATTGTTGAGCGAATTGATTGCTGGGCTTAAGGGCAGACGCGTCAGGACTAACAAGGCGCCTGCCAATCAAGGAAAGGCACCTAATTACCCCTTTATGAACTATTACGATCGTCTTGTCAATATGGCTCATACTGACAATGGTGCAGTTATACATGCCTCCACGCTTGACTCATGTGTGGACCTGTTCTATGCCTCGGACCGATTGAGCAATCGACATGAAAAGCAAAAGTTGTATAAAGACGCTTGGAACGCTGATCCTGAATTGACATTACATATCATCTTTTACATCCGTTCTATTCATCGTGGCCAGAAACTCGTTGACGGGTTCATGGACGCCTTTTGTTGGTTGATTCAATATCATCCTCGTACTGCCCTGGCGAATCTGCATGTCTTGATTGATGGAACCGTTCGTACGGATGCTGCTCTCATGGCGCTTAGAAGACACGAGCGCAAGAAGGCGAAGGCTGAGTGTGAGGGGTGGGAGCTTATGGATGATGATAAGGAAGAAGAGTTGCTCGAACGACGTGATTTCAAGACGCATGGTTACTGGAAAGATCTTTGCACTATTTTGACAATCTATGCTCAAGGCGAAATAACTGGTCCTGTTGGATCTGACGATTACAAGGCTTTGAAGTGGCCTCGTATGGCTAGAAGTGCAAACCACTGGAATGTGTGTAATATTCGCAGGGACAGATATAATGCACGTAAGAATATGGATCCCGAAACGGCCAAGAAAGAAATTGAAAGGTCTCTTGAGAGGGTCAAGGAGTATAATGCCAAGAAGCAGGCGGAGGCAAAGGAGAAGCGTCACGAAACCCGCAAGCGAAGGAACGATCATGTTGTTTATCTTTTGCATGAGCACAAGACCTACCGAGCACTTCACTTTACTATTGCCAGACTATTTGCTAACCAGCTCAAGACGGACATGGCGCAATTACAAAAGAATAAGGCCGCTGTTCAAGAAAACCGTCTGAAGGGAAAGTATGCATTGGGATTCAACCTGAGTCTTGCCGCAAAATGGGCTCCATCGCTAGGCAATTGTCATGACAAGCATACATTTTTGGCGACATCTATCGCTGAGCTGCTTTTCCCTCCCAAGAGCCATCAATACCCTGGTGAGTCGCGTGAGCATTACCTTAACAAGGTCAGAGATCTTTACCGCAAGCAGTACCTCATTCCTCTTCGTGAAGCTATCGATTTGGTGGAACATTATTTGAAAGAAGGTAAGTGGGATCTGCTCGATCTTGGTCATGCGCCAGCTGTATGTCTCCAAAAGAATTTGGCCCTTTTCTTTAAGCATGCTCCTGATATGGTTACAAGGTACCTGGATGAAGTGGCCAAGGGCAAGAAGAAAGTGAGTGGTGAGACGATTACTCCAAACAGCCTTGTTTACCGTATATATGCTGGAAACACTAAACAGATGTCCAATATTATGGCCGCATTACCATCAGCAAGAGAGAGGCTAAGAGAAGCGGTGTTGAAGCTAGTGGACGGTCAGTGGGATACTCTAATTGAAGGTCTCCGTAATACATTGCTACTAAACACCAAGGATGGTTTAAAGGAAAGAGTAGATCTTGGCGAATGCATAGCTATCTGTGATGTATCTGGATCAATGTATATGTCTGAAGGAAAAGCTGAGGATACCCCTATATATGCTGCCATTGGTCTATCTTTGGTCATTGCGAACTTGGCTAAACCTCCATTTAACGGCGCTTTGATTACCTTTTCACAAAGACCTACGTTATTCCACATTGATACGTCTCTTCCCTTCAGTAAGCAAGTGTATGAAATTCGAAACAAAATGGAAGCTGGCTTTAACACTAATCTGGAATCTGTGTTTCTTGATGTGTTATTGCCAATGGCTATTGAGAATAAACTAAAGCAAGAAGACATGGTGAAACGATTGTTTATCTTTACCGACATGGAATTTGATGAAAATGGGCCGAGCTATGGCATATATAATGACAGTGAGGCTTATAGAAAAAGACATGAAACTACATACGACTCTATATGTCGCAAGTATCGTGAAGCTGGCTATGAACCTCCTGAGATGGTCTGGTGGAACCTTGCTGGTTATGGTTCAGCCTCTTTGAAAAATTTAGATGCTCCTGTGACAAAGGATCAAGTAGGTGTCAAGATGCTGTCTGGCCTTTCCGCAAGCATGGTAAAGACCTTCCTCGATGGCGATGATCCTGCTAACGACAATAACCGTAAAGACGAACCAAAGAAGTCATCAAAGAAAGAAACTCCACAGGATTTTGTCAAAAGGGCTGTTTATCATGAAAGCTTCAAAGGACTCATCATTGTGGATTAAATGCATTCATTTCCATTTTTTGTACATATTTCAATCATAAAGCAATAAATGTATATAAATATCAATTTATTTATTGTCCTATTTTATGATAATAATCATCAGTAGCCCAATAACAAGATTGAGCAAAGGCATCAATCTCATTAGTCTTTGTTGTACAGCGACTGTAACGAGTCTTTGTAAATACAGAAGGCTTTTTGTAACCATTCATGATTATCTTCAATTCTCGCAATACTTTGCTTTTAACCAAGATCTCCAAAATATCATGTATTTCTTTTCTAGAAAAGCTTGTACTAAAGTTTCTGTGTATGGCTGCCTTTGTTGTACCAGGTCGTTTCAGAATGAATTCAACAATTGCCTCTGCGTAACTGTTGAAAAGTACAGGTGTCAAGGAACCATTGATGTCTGTCCACAAGTTGGGAACGATCAGTTGTTTTCTTGCAAGATCTTTATAGGATCTTCTGGCCAATTTTGATCCAACTCTCTCATTGCCAGCTGTGTTCGCTACATTCGCATCAATCACCCAATCACTTGCATAAGGAACCAACACACAGCGAGGATAGACGGATCCAACTTGACAGATGAGAGGAGGTGTGTGGAGTGTTAGCCTATCTACAGCAGCAATGATATCCTCATCATCATATCGACCTCCCAATTGTTCTTTAATTTCATGTATGACTGTGCCTTGCTCTGCTTTTGCTTTAAGGATATCAACTATTTCTTTCAACAATTGCTGGTTAAATGCATCAACAGTGCCAAGGAGTGCATCAAACTTGGCTTCAAATTCGTCTATTGTTAGGTTCTCAATATGGGCATTTTCCTGCACCACTTTATCAAGTGGTATGGATTCATTGTCAATCTTTGTAGTCTTTTCAACTTCTACACTAAAATCAATGGGCGTTGTATCTGTTTATAAAGAGATATTTAGTAAAAGTCCTAGTTAGGGATAGCTGACAGTTTTACCCATCAAACGTGAGCGTGGAATAGCCATTGCGGCTTTTTCAATAATCGTTTTTCTCCTATGTATATCCAATACCAACTAAAGGCACAATGTCAGTTCACTATATATCTCATCTATACTTGTCTTCTCACCTTTTCTTGAGAGAGTAAATTGAGTATGCATGCCGCCATACCAGAACTCATAAGCACAGGCGGTACAGGGATCTTTTGATCTTGTTGATTCAAAAATTTTTCGTATTCTCTTGCCTGAGCATATATTCCTTCAGGATACGAACTTGATAAGCGTATCATAAACTTGGCAGAAAGTGCATAACGAGTACCAGGAACAGTACGGTCATGCTGTGGTGATCTGATCAGCGTGTTAGACTTGTGCAAGGCTTCAAGGACACTATTTGAAATCTCCTGAGGGAATACTTGAAGAAGTTTGAACGAGTAAAATGGATCAAATCGTTCCGAAGGTGTCAACAAGGACATCTATTAGGAGTGGAAGTCAGTTTTTAAAGTAATGTATGCTTGCTTATACATACCAAAGCTATGCATCTATAAAGGTACCCCAGTCTTACTGATCGACACTCTTCATTTCTCAGTAAAGAGGCTGGTGCATCAAACTCAACATCTCTGGCTCTGCGGACACAAAAGGCGTGGTTTCCCAGTATGTTTATTTTTGCTGCCATAGTAGTTACACGATAGTAATCTTGTTCAAAGTAATAGTTGTACGGCTTGATGCTAGGTAGAATTCTATAATGCGAATGAAGATCTTCACTCGAATTTGGCAATACAAACTCTTTGGGCATACTATATTTTTTTAAAAAAAAAAGAAAATGCATTAGTGTTGACTCAAGCTGTGTATAATCCCCTTACTTTTCGTTCATTTCGCTTAATCTCTGCAAGAAGTAGGTTACTTGTCCAAGCAAATCGAAATTGACCATTTCTCTTGGATTTTCATCCACAATGTCACCATTAGCAATACCTTCATTGTAAAACTTTCTCCATAATTCCATATAATTAAGCACTTGTAAGTTAAAGGATGGATCGCGTGAAAGAGTACCATATCTACGTAAGCAATTGATTGGAGGCTTGTTGATCACTTGAGTTGCAGCAGCCCATTTAAAACGATTGTATCTTCGATTACTTCTTAGTCTTAAGATAGCTGTGGTATACATCAAAAGTTCATCTTCATGTGCACTCCAAGGAATTTTACTCATTCGGATTTGTACTAAGGGTCTGGTGTCTCCTTGTTTAAGAACTGGGAGAGACGAGAGACTGTCCATAAAAGAAGCTTCGTCTCCACTTTGCTTAGTACCGTCAGGTTCTTCATCTTGCTCCGCATCAGGATATATCTTTCTAAGATTTTTGTGATACTGTCGTTGACTTTTGAATAGTGTCTTGTCACTAAGACGAACCACACGACGTCCCCCAAACATGTCAATTTTATGCTGACCCTTGCGTCTTTTACGATTTCCGCCTTCAATTTTTCTGATCGTCCTGGCTTCCATTTTGTCGTCCAGTACCTCTTGAACTCTTTTATAATATAGACGAACAAAGTGAGCTTGACTTCCAATTTCTTCAGCGATATTTAGAATTAAACCGTCGTTGTCCAAAGGTGTAGTGCCTTTAGACTTGTCAACATATGAGTTCAATATTTTTCTTTGACTGCTGTTATAAATAGTAGATATCTTCCAACTCTTGTTACCCGTTAAGCATGTGTATGCTATTCTTTCGTTTTCGTTATTGAATGGTTTCACAATCTCATCTTTTGGAATATCTTGTTGGCTTCGATAGAGACATTCTAGATCGCTCCAATAAGTGGCAAGGTCTTCCTGTGAAGTAAAAGTATAACTCTGGACAACAGGTCGCTCAGCCCTTCTAATCTCGCGTATATCAACCTTTCTTTCGATGACGTATTTATGAGCCAAAGCGGTAGTATAGTAGATATCGTTCAGAGGGTTCTTGTTTACGTTTGTCGGACGTATTGGGGTCACAACATGGATGAATTCCAAAATGTTCAAGACATATAGAAGCTTTTGTCTAAATCGGTTTTGATGAGTGAACATTCGCTTTCTGACTTGAGACGGGAGCTGGCTACATGGGATGGATAGATCTTTGGTATTTCTAAAATATTCCTTGATCACATCATCTACTTCTGTCACACCAATAGATTGGCAATATACTTCTACAGACATGTTGCGTACGAGAGCACTAGCCGTGATAATTCCATCTTCCTTATTGATACCTTCAATGTCTTCTGAACTACAAATGAGGCTAAATAAATGTTGATGTAGCCGCTTTGCACGAAGCATGCTTGGATAGATATAGTTGAACTGAATAGCAGTGAACAGCCAATTCTTTGGTATTTTAGGATTGTCATCGGTTTTACATCTCTCATAGTTTGCTTCCAGTTGTTTAATTCGCTTTTCCAGGTCTGCGGCGCCTGTAACATCACCGCTGTCATTGAGCTCTTGTAGCTTTTCCTTCATACGAGTAATTCTTTGTGCCGTTCTTTCAATCGGAATGGAAAGTCTCTCATATTTTGTAATATAGAATGCTGATCGATGCACTGCATGACGATCTCTAATCGCTTTCATGAAATCGTTATATTCGGATGAGCTTGTGTCGATATCCTTTTTCATAATAACTCTTCTTTCCACAAATTTGCCGTTCATCATTTCACATCTAACAATTGCATCTTTTATGTCACCTTTTTGGACAAGTTGGTCAATGGTTCGCTTTAATGTTTTCATACAGATGGTATGCGCATGACTTGTTGTGCCAAACTCTTTTCGTAGCCTTTCTTGGTATAAATCTCGAAAGTTTTTACTATATTCAATCATATGCATTTCGTCCAAGAGTGCACGTAGCACTATCGCACGTTGTTCCATGTAACTATTTCTTGAAGGTTTGTTATGATTGAACGTCCTAATGTTGCTTTTCAATATAGCAACTGTGGTTTCACGTCTAGGCTTACGGCTAGTTCTGGATGTAACCGCTTTTAATAGAGCAGGTACTTCGTCGTTTGGCAGGCTGGTCACGACTACATTCTCACTTGAAGTGGAAGCAATGTTATTATCGTCCATAGCAACAGTGGATGCGCTTTCAATGGATATAGAAGTAGCTATGACGGGTGTAGGCGTACTGCTTTCAGCTGGGGTTGAAGCCATGCTATCTATGATCGAAATTGGATCAGGTGTACTTTCAGCTGGAGTAGAAGTGATATCATCGGCTATCGAGATTGGATTAGGCGTGCCTTCATTTGAAGTAGGTGTGGAAGTAGCTGCCTTTAAAATAGGAGATTCTGGTATGATTATAACAGGTGAAAGTAAATCAGAAGACTCTGACGAGCTTTCAGAGCTTTCGTTGACTGCTTCTGCTTTTAGCTTTTTGGGTTCAGGATTGGTAATAGGTGTATCCTCCGGCTGTCTATCTCTCTTTTTAGAGGTATTGAAAAACTCCATAATACCAGCTTGACGTTTCTTCTTTGGAGCGCCACTAGGGCTTTGTTGTTTATTTGGGTGTTCAAAGACGAATCGCGTTTCTGGATGGGGTACTGGTTGTTGCATTGGGTGTGTTGCATGATATCCTGAGGCATATCCTGGATGGTATGCTGGTGGGTATGTAGGATAATATACTTGAGAGTGCATTGGTTGATGCATTGGTTGATGCATTGGTTGATGCATTGGTTGATGCATTGGTTGATGTACTGGTTGATGTACTGGTTGGTATACTGGTTGATGCATTGGTTGATGTACTGGTTGATGCATTGATTGATGCATTGGTTCATGGATTGGTTCATGGATTGGTTCATGGATTGGTTGATGTATTGATTCCTGTACTGATTTATGTACTGATTCATGTATTGGCTGGGGCGCTGATTCCTGTACTGGCTGGGGCGCTGGTTCCTGCTGTTGCTTTTTCTGTTGCTGCTTTCGCGGATGTCTCTTTGATGCGGTGCCCTTAACAGCCGTGGATTCCTTTGATTTTGTTGCACGCTTCTTTGTTGAAATCTTAAAGGCAGCATTAACGGTATAAACAGGGTCTTTGAAAGGATCTTCCTCTTCGCATTTTAGGTTATTGTATGGAACTTCGGGCAAAGGCGGTAAATTAGCATCTTGGTTTTCATAATTCTTTAAATAGGCAGGATAGGTAAAGTATCTATATCGTCTCTGACGTCCTTCAAATTCCAAATGACGGCAAATGCTACCATAGCCTTTGTTAAGTTCGCTTATCTCCAACATCTTTTCCAAAACTCGGTATAGTAAACGCTGTTCATCAAGATTTAAAGCAAATCCAATCTCTCTTGCTATCACACCCTGTGTGTCAGCAGCCTCGATCACCTGATAGCATTGGCTTTCTATACAGGTATCGTGTAAAAGGTGCAGAATAGGAACATCTTTTCTTGTACTTTTAATACGGATAGGAAACACAATGTCTTCTACAGTAGCTTGAACTTGTACAGTGTTCTTGTCTTTATATAACAATATCAGAGATACGAAACAATCACGCACACAACAAAAACCTACCTTCGGGCATTTTTACCAAATGAAGACATCTGTAGTATTTGCCTCTATTATCAAGTTTGACATTGGTTTTTTTAATGTATCCTTGTAAAAAGAGTGCATCCAAGGAACGGTTAAACCATTTTTGTACTGCTGGATTTTCACGATTGAAACCCTAAAGGAATGTTAGAAAGCCTTTCGATACATGGCATTTTACTTACCAGAGCCTCCAAGACATCCTTTGATAGAATCGCTTGACCTGGTGCATCCTTTATCATATCCACGAGCGCATCGCGGAGTTGTACTAAGGAAAAGGCTTCATTGTTTATGTTCACATTATAGTACTGGCGGCTTTCATCCTGCACAGCCTTTGACATGTCAATGGATTTATCTTCCGCGACAAATCTTGCATGGACACAGATATTAGTACGAGCTCCTTTAAGTGATATGCCTTTTCGAATAATGCAGCCCTTTTGTTCTAGCGACTTGAAATAATGACCAGCTGAACGACTATCAACCCCATACACCCTGGATAAGTCTGATTGATAGAAGCCTTTATGTCTTGTACGAACAACGAGCTTTAAAACAACTTGTAAGTTTGGTGACAGCTTGTTTCCTGGCTATTTCAAATGATTAAGCATGATATTAAAATTTTACCATCGGAATGCCTTACCGGAATGCCAACATAGATTTGCTCTTCTTGAAGCTTAGGCGCGGCAACAATGCGTAGTGATCCCCCATATGCCTTTATTTCTTCATAGCTCATATTTCTTGCATCATCTATTGGCTTTAAATTCAGCTTCTTGTCCTATTGTTATATGTGATCAGTTGTCTGTTTCCTCAGATGTACCTTATCTGCTTACAATATCAACAAAGTCAGCCCCTTCTGAATTTGCATTTTTAGTATCTTCCTGCTTTTCTTCGACTTCTTCGGCCTCTTCTTCATCGTCAGACTCATCCTCTTCATCAGAATCGACTTCAAAATCATCATCGGGGTCTACCTTTTTGGCTTTCTTCGCCTTTTTTTGTTTTGCAGGAGCTTTACGCTTGCTGGGTTGATCAGTGCGATTAGAACTAGAAGCTGTTTGCTGTTCCTCTTGCTTATCAGTTTCCATAAGATCTAGGTTTTCATAAAAATCCAAATCCTCCTCTTGTTTGAGGTGATTCCAAATAAATGCTTTATAATTGTCATCGATAGTTGGATTCACATTGTCCACTGAAGACTCTTTTGCAATATCTGTCAATATGGTTTGAACATAATTCCAAAGATCATCGCTGCTTGATCCTGAGAATTATCATATAAGAAACTGGTTAAGGAATATCTTTTACTAGTAAATGAACCTGAAGGGCCATCGATGGCAATCTCTTCTTTTAATCGCGATAAAACAATATCAAGCATAAAAATTGAAGAACGCCGGTTCGATTCTCACAAGGGTACTAAATAAGAAAATTTTCTGAAATTAGAAAAAATTTATTCGATAATTGCAAAAAGTGTTGCAGGAAAAGATGACTGTCATCTTTTGGTCAGAAAATAGGCTAATACTACAGGTGCTTCCTCTGTGCACTAACTGTGACATCACTTGACAACTTCACACTACCAAAGTCACTATCTAACCTAAGTCTGTTCAGTGGAATATTCTTTAATGTAAGATATACATCTATCACAATTATACGTGATTGATCTTGGTTCTTTGTTGATAGACTGACAACATAATAGAATGAAAAAATAATAGCGTTTCTTTTTTATCTCTTTCTTCTTGAAAATAAGGAATCCAAGCTGGCGACTTTATAAAAGCCATGTTTAGCGTGGTACTACGCATTCAAAAGTTTGTTAGGCGATATTATAGGTAGTATATGGAGATAGCGTACGTAGGATTAATCTGACTTTTGTTGTATTTTCTAGTGCATGTAGTGTTTGCCTTTAGAGAAGATGGAAGCTGCCACTACAGCGAAGCCCGCTCTGCCAAATTTCCCACAGAATACGTCAAACGAAATAGATGGATCAAAGTTTTCGAGATCTTGTGTTATTTGTTGAGCTAAAAAACCAAGTAGTATGTTATCAGGTCATGGAAGATGGGGAACAAGGGGCTATATTAGTAATTCCTGAAATTACTATCAAGAGCAAACTCAATTCAAATAGTATGTAGCCCCTCTCTTATTACACTCATTTCTTCATTAACAAGTATCAGTTGATTATCATACCATAAGCGAAAAGAAAAATTAAAGTAGAACTTCAATCATGGTTTGGGGCGCCATAGCTGGTGGAAAGAAGTCGAAACTTGTGTTTATGAAGAAAGGAATGGGGACAAGTGCCGACTTCATAAACCAGGTCTATGAGCCAGTACTATTAGATTTCTACAAATGTCTAGATAGCCCTGTGTTCATGGAAGATGACGCACCAAAGCTGCATTATTCTCGTATAGATGATAATGTTAAGATCAAAGATTTAGCACTAGTAAGATCGTATGTCATTAGTCAAAGATGTCGTTAGGGCTCTATGTGCAATCATATGTTGGCCCGATGAACACGAACGTTTTGACATGTTGAAAGAGTTTTGTGATGGTATATCATATAAAGTGAATAGCGAAGGTCTTGATCTCAAGGAGTGTTATATAAAGACGAAAAAGAGTGGTGTTACTTTACTACAATACAAGGATGATGAAGGTGTTCGTATCTGTAAGACAAGATGGAGCTGATACTCATGTTGGTATTCCGTCACGTGATGGGTACGTAAGTCTGTTGTATCTCAAATTAATTCAATTCTGAGCGTATGTGGACTCTACGACTTTGACAGATTAGTCTCTCAGTATCATTCTGATATGGACTTATAAAACTTATATGACAAATGGATGAATATAAGCATGAAGATATGATCAATGACAATGTCGACTCTGATCTTGAAGAATTACAGTTTCATCATCATTGGACTGAAGATGGGTTTATGTCGAAATATGTATCTACGCGTATGTCTATTATGGAATATGACAGGTCTAAGATGGTATATTCAAAAGGACCTAGGATTGAACCTGAGATAAGACATTCATCTGATTCCATGCAATCTACGATAACACGTCTATATCCACATTTATATGGATATCCAGTCAAAATAAATGATCAGGTTTTGACGTTAGGACGTAGCATCAGATCAATACAGATGATGATCTCATTATTGGAAGAAATTGAGCTTACAAAACGTATGTGGGCTCCTAGAGATCTTCAATTAGAACTTGTGATAAACGCAAGAGTGACGACATGTTACAATCGCATCCCACTATATGCATTCAATAAAGCGAAAAATACTGCCGAATGGAAGGAGGCAAAGGGTATAAACAAGGTGTCCTGACCAACACAATCGCCGGATTTAAATCTGATTGAAAGTCTTTGGAGTATGTTGAAGAAGAGGGTTAGCGCTCTATGCCCTCATGCTAAAAGCCCACAAGCAATGGAAGTTGTTCTGGAGAGTGTTTGGAGGGAATTAGCTCCAGAAGTAATCAACAATTGCTTTACAACTCTCATTTTTTTGATATTCTAATACAGATGATCTTTCTCCATCATTTGTGTGATCTTATAACTGTAGCAAGGATGAAAAAAAAAGCCATTTTCTTTATTGCTAAGTCTTTAACAGCAACAACAAAGAAAAAAACGGACTATACTTTTTCGAGGGCACTGTGCAACCTAGTGGAGCACAGCTTTTTATTTTATGCATTGTTCTTTCCAAGCTTCTAATTGCTTGATTTCTGACTCTTCAAATTGCTTCTTCTTTGCAAAACTGATTAGGGTATTGAATGTTTTTTCTTCTATCAAAGGTTTATCGGATATCTCATCTCCAGGAGCGCGCATGTCTTCTTTCATCAGTCTAAGCGCACGATCCCATCCTACTCTTCCAGGTATACGGCAAAGACATTCGATATAAGAATTATAATTATTTGTATTCAGTTCGAATCCTGTACGTTTGAGCCAGTTCCAAATGGAAGGTGCACGGTGCATGTATCCATTATGTCCACAGCTGTCCAACACAATGGATACCGATGCTTGATCGACTGCCACATTTGGGGGTGCAGAAGACACGAGTTGTTGCCAGATGTCCAACACAGTCCTACCATCGCCAATGCGATTATAGGCGTCCATGAGTGCATTGTAGATCCCAATATCAGGGTCCAAGTAGAGATCAACCTTGATAAGCTGGTAGACATGCTCTAACACATACTCGTCTCTACTTTGTCCGCATGCATGAAGCATTGCTGTGTAGATATGAGTAGATGGTTGGATTTGCAGCGGTCGCATATCATTAAACAATCTCAAAGCTGCTACCAATCTTTGAGACACTCTTTTTTCGTTTTCCTTGAACGAAGACAAGGAAGAGATTAATATTGAATAAAATGTAGCATCCAGTTGAACAAAGACTTTAGCTTTTTGTTTTGGGTTATCTCTGCATTTTTTGTGATGCTCTCGTAAGGCGTAATATATCTCCATGGCATCCTCTAATAAGTCATCATTAATGTAAGCAAGTATCAAATGCGTGAATGTAGCAATATCCGGTTGTAAATTGTTGTCTCTAAACACTTTATCGTATATCCCTTGAACCTGTGCTGATCTGCCGTGCCGAGCTAGTCCGCCCATAAGTGAGTTATATGCCTTTACATCTAGTTTATCTTCAAACGGCTGAATCAAATCAATTAACCGATCCAGATGGTCCAACGAGGCCGTTTTGGAGGAAGCAGTATTCACAAGACTGTTTAATACACGCGGTGTTGGTTTAATATCTGCCCTTTGCATTTCATCCAATAGATCAAGCGCACTTTTCAGATCACCCGTTCGAAAATAATGGTTCATCCATGTTCCATAAGTGACAATATCAGGTTCAATCTTTGCCCTTTTCATCTGGGACAATATCATCATTGTCTCTGACGGGCTACCTTGTTTAAGACTGGCATCTAGTAGAATATTGAACGTTATACGATCTGCTCGACATCGGTTTTGTAAATCATTGTATAATGCGAGCATATCGTCTAGACTGTCTGCCTTATACCGTAACATGACATTCATTGCTGCTGTATCAAGATTCTCGCTTTCAAAAAGCTGTTGAAACACTTGATCGCCAATGACAGTATGTCTAGATTGCATCGCAGCTTCTAATACAATAGAAAGAGTATATATATCGGGTCGAATAAGTTGATTCTTGTTGTTTGCCTTGTAAAATTCAAATATCTTATCATGGTGTCTACATTGGAGCCAAAGTTGAAGCAAGGTGTTATAAGTCACTATATCCGGCTGCAGTTGATTGTTTTCCATTTCCTTTAATAATAGTTCTGCTTGGGTAAAATCATTGTTTCTCTTGTAACATTTAAGCAAGATATTGTATGAATATACGTTTGGGCTTATTCCCATACTTTTCATGTGATTGAGTAGTTGATGAGCTTTGTCAGGTGAATGATGTATTCCATATGCTTGGATCAATGCATTATATTCGAATTGGACAGGAGTGACATTGAAACGTACAGGCATATCTTGAATGATCGTCTTTAAAAAGTCGAGATCTTGTTTTGATTTGCCATTGCGCGCTAATAATACAAGTTTACGTAGTAAATGGTGATCAACATTGGCATCAAGAGATTCATAAGCAGATCTCGCTTGCTTGAGGTTTCCTTTAGACACAGCTCGACGTAAACTGGCAACACTATGACTACTGTAGTTACGTAACTGCAGTGCCGAGAAATGTTGAAAAAACTGATGGATTACTACAGGACATTTTGTTGCCATTTATTTCAAAGAAAAAGAAAAGGGTTTGTTTATTACTACTACAATTTTCAAATTCACGTCTCGTTCTCTCTATTCAGCAGAGCGTCGTGTCAAATTATATTTGTGCACAGCGCCTTCGATCTTTTTAAAGAAATCTTCACGACTGTGTTTATCTGAGATGATCAAGAAACGTTCAGGGCTTTGGTCACGAAGGTAGATGATGATACCCGTAGGCTCACGTTTGAACGTTTGAATATCAGAGAACGGTTCTTGCCATTCGACTGCTAGTCTTCTTGTTCGAATGAGCATGACACGATTATTTGTCAACATGGCTACTCGCTCATCGTTTTGTACATGACAATGAGCCAAGTAAGTATCCTGCATATATTTGCCTCCATCAACATCCTTGAGCCAATGCTGACCAATGGATTCACGTAATGAATAAGGTTTAAGGATACCATCAGGTCCAATATAACGAGGATATCGTGCGCGTTCGATCATGTTTGTATCATTAGGGGTTGCTGTATTTCGTATTCCTTCTGATATGTTGCTTGTAAAATCAAAAACGCCAACAGCTGGTTTTGTCACTGCACCAACTAGACCCTTTCCGAAGCCCTTGATGAAACCTCCGACACCTTCCTTTGACGCACCTTCAACAGGTCGTGTCTGAACAAAAGAATATATAGTTAGTTGCTCATTCTTTAAATATTATGCTTATATTTACCACAAGACCAGAAAATCCACTGGCAATACTGCTGGCAAAGGACGTGGCTCCTTGCGTAACACCCACCAAAGCGTGTTTAGGTCGATTTCGAGACATGTTCATCCTTCGACGGTCCTGATACTCTCTATCCATCGTAGCGGCGCTTAGACCCTTACCAATACTGCCAGTAAACTTTGTGAAGCTGTCAGAGACACCAAAGACACTTTTTCGAATAAATCCACTGAACCCCTTGGCAATTCCATAACCTAAATCCTGAGGTCTATCACTCATTATCAGGCCTTGCCAAGGCTCATAGAATAATTCAGCTACGCCTGAGCTTACAGTATTGAAGAGGCCCACTGGATTGCCCAAGAAGTCAGCAGAACCCAAGATACGATGGAACTGGTAAATGAATTGATCGCTATAGTGTATAAAAATCTTGTTGGCTAAATCGGCTGGACTAGCCATCATATTTTCGATGGCCAAAGCATTGAACCTTAGAGGCGCACTGTTGATGTTTCCGATAGTCATTGTTAATGCGTTCACGAGATAGGCAATAGCAGCATGGGATTGCGGGAGATTTGTATCGTCTTGATAGACTCGTAAAAATGAAAGATTGAACCGAATAGGCTGAATACTGAATACTTCAAAATAGATCTGTGCTGTATCATTACCCGGTCTAACATCCGGAATATCCGCAGAATAATTCCAGGTATCAACATCATCATTGTCTCTGGGCTCTTCGTTAGTCGGATGACTGACATTAGCGAAGCCTAACATGGCATAAACAAATGTTTCGTCTAATTCCACACTCATTTCTTGTAGAAGTATAGAAAAGTACTTAAAGTACATAACACCATGTGAGCTGTCTTTGACTCTGTCTAGGGCCAGCTGAACAGTTGGAAGTATCTTGTTATTGCTCTTGGTTCGGTCTCCACTGTTTGTCGAGTTGGTGGGGTAGAGCAGTATGGGAAAGACGGAGCCATACATTTGATTGTCTATTTGAACCCAATCAATGTTCCAACGAAGCGAATGATACAGGGTGGAATCAGAGAGTTTCAAGTCAATGCCTCTAAAGGTAATATAGGCAAGCTCCTGTAATTGTCTATCAATCAAGGATATGCCAACTTCCCTAAGTTGAAGCTGGAACACTGCATTCACTTTCATATCAACATCCACGACTTCAAATCCTTCACGAGCAGCACTATCTACCGAAGACATGGATGATGAGCGTGATAAGGAGCCTGACACTGGCTTAAATTGGCTTTCACTCTGTCTATAAGGTGTCAACTCTACAACCCGACGGCCACCTTGAATCTTGATATCTATAGAGGTGATAGATGGATTGCCGCTACGTGTTGCATGACGGAATGGTGGCAATGTGCCAATCTCTTGTGGATTAATGCTTCTTTCGCGACCATTGATTGAGAGAATCATCTTTTTGTCTTTATAAGCAGGCAGATCCCATGAATAAGGAACTACTTGCTTAGCAGGTAATCTGTATCGTTTGATTCTAAGGTTACGTACTGGGGTAGAGTCGTCTCTTAAAAGGACAGGATCTTCTTGATAAAATATCATGTCTTCATCTGTCTTGTTGACAAGCAAATAAGGCCAGTTTTCCTCTTTAGTTAAAACAATAAAGATGGTTGCATCTTGAAGCAATACTGATACCCTGATGAGCACATCTGGCTCACCGTAATCGTTTGAGAGTCGTACGTGAACATCGCCAATGTCTTGGATATTAAAAGGTGCTGACCATGCATTGCTGAATCCTTCCAACTTTATGCTTAACTGCTTTTCATTCTGGACACGAATGTTATACAATGGTATCCGTTGCCTGGCTTCCAATGTATATTCATCCTTAGTTTCAGGTACACGGTATCGAATGTTTTGATTCATTTGGTTACTCAACACAAAGCGTGGAGTTATCGTAATCGTCTTTGTCAGCTTAAATCTTCCTTGTCCTTCCTGCACATGAATACCAACGTGAATCTCCTCGGAACGATTTGTATTTGGAAGCACAACATCATACACGCTTCCAACCGCTTCAAAACTTAGTGGCTGACTCCAATCTGATTTATCCACTTTGATCAGCGCTCTGTTACGGTTGTCCATATTGGGATATGAAAACATAAAAGGTTCTGGTTTAGGACCCGGTTTGCATGTCACAACATTATCACTGTTGGACATAAATGCATCAGACCAAGTATGCTTCTCCTTGAAGCTAATAGGCAACCAAGTCTTGTTCATGATGATGTAAGGACTAAATATGCTATACCTTTTAGCGCCTCCCGATCCTGGTATATCCATGGTATTGATACGGATATGCAGCTTGTTGCTCTTGTCATTCTTGTGAACGAGTTCAATGGAACGGTCCACATCAAGGTCATCTGTTCTCTTTGTGCTGATAATAGCATAATCACTTTTATGATAATCGGTATCTGGCATTTCAATACTCAAGAGCACAAGATGACCATTTTCTATGACGTGAATAGGCATCACACCGCCCTTACGCAGAAAAGAGCTAAAGTCTTGACCAGACGTCTTGTCAATAATACGGAAATTGAAGTCGTATGGCAACAGATTTTCGATTTCAATAGGAGCGCTCAGCCTGATGGCCATGGCAGGGTATTGACCATACAAAATGTTCTTTTTATCCAAACGAGCATCCACATGAAAGATAAATGGTGGCATTTCCCTATTTCCTGAAAGACAAGAAAGTGCGTTTGGAGGCTTGATAGGTGTAGCAAAGTCTCTCCAGTGGAAGGCGCGTTGGGCCCAGTGGTAACCAAAGCCTTCGTCGGGTCTAATACAGAACCTGTGAGAGTAAGCTTGCTCAATTGGGATAGCATAGTCTTCACCAGGAGAAATTTTGACAATGTCTGAACTTGTCTTTCCGTCAGGATTGATACTGACGAGATCAACTGGAAGTAGGGTTCGATTTTCAACTACAAATGAAGATCTAATGGTCACAACCTTGATGTTATTAGCAAGTTTAACATCAAAAACAATATGATGCTGAACATTATCAAGTCTTGGCTCGAGGGCATGCATATGTTCTCCCTCTGTATCGAGTTGGATATCACGAAGGCTCCTCCATTGAGCTCCATCAATTTGCACGTTCAAGTTATTACTTGTAACATCAGTTGTCTATTTAAATGTTCTAAGTATAAATAAAAATAATTCGGTTATTGTGTTCTCGCTTACCTCACGACGCTTTCTCCAGTCCTCAAACCACCATGGTATGCTTTCACCGTCTTTCAGTTCTTTAAGGGTAGGACCTTCGTTTGAATTTGTAGAATTCCAGATAGTGATATCATAGCCAGTTCTGTTACGTATCTCGTAGGGTGCAACAGTGCCTCTTTCGCCGCTATAGACAGTATCTCTCTGCTTATCCAACATCTGGACAGTAGATACTGCACTTTCTAAGAAGGTGTGGGTGATATTAAGATTAAGGGTATTGTTGGATATGATCTTCACATGAGTAACATCATTTCCGACCGTTGGGTTTCGAGACAGCTCCAACTTAAAGTTCCATGGTTCAACTAATGGCTCCCAGTGGGAGTTTTTGATGTTAAAATAGTTGATATGTGCATAGAGTTGAACAGAAGCAGCAAGCTGAGCCGAAAAACAAGTTAATGACAACCCATTGGAGACGTTTATTTGTCAACACATTACCTCTTTTGACCAGTTGGACACTTCTAGATTGAAAGGCTTCAAGGACATAATAACCATAGGCGTCTCGTGTAATTCTTCAATTAAGATGACTTGAGCACCTTGGAAAGAGATACGAAGCTATATACACACATGTTCTATGAGCGTTGCATCACACACACCATTTATATAACTACTTACAGATTCTTGGGCAAGAGCAATTGCATTGATACTATCCGTGTCCTTTTGTGAGTTTACAAGCGATGGTGACAGCAGGCCTTGTGCATATTCCGTTTTTGTCATTTGCTTATCACCTCCCATGCTGGCGGTGTAAAGATCAAAGGCATTATTGACGACATCAGTAATTAGCATGACATCGCAATAAGAAACTCGCATAATCAAAGGATCAATGTTCATGACAATATCTGTCAGTAGACCCCCCTTTTCGTTTCTTGGGTTGCTGTTCATTGACAAGTTCACATCAAACGGCTGAATAAATCTGAGGGTAGACTTTTGACGCATGTCCATCCTACAGAGGAACATACCCATTTGCTTTACAACCAGAGCCGTCTTTGCTTGCTGAGTGACCATCAGTTCTTCAGTTGATAGAACGATTGCCTCTGAATCCAGTTTCTCGGGATTAGCAAGCAAAATGAACTCAGCATTCAAGACTTTTACAATATAAGATAGGTCGATGTTGGATGATTGTATGTCGTCTTCTGGTCGTCCCCTTTCAGTCCGTGACTTATTTTTATCATTGAAAGGCAGCATGAAAAAGTTCAATAACGAAAAGACGTGATCAAGCGATAAAATAACCTTGGAATCTCTGATAGTCATCATCATGATTCCTGTGCGAGAAGGAGTGGGTGGCTTTAGATCCAACTGTAATTCAAATTGATTGCCATTTTCAATAACTGAGACAATGTTTTTATATTCGCTTTTGATGCCAGGCCTTGTATCGTCTACAGTAAGCGAGGGTACAACGACGAGGATATCCATGCTACTGTCACTATCCATATGCAAATCCACTTTACTGTTGTGTAGAGCAAAACAAGCTAAGCTGTTGGGTGATTGTATATCAGCACCTTCGCCCATATAGACTTCCAATTTAATCATGTTTGCCTGAATTGCCATTGTGATTTTAGGAGAAGCATAGCTACCGCTGCTTTCGCTGACAGCCTCAGCATATCTCTGACTAAGATTTCCTGACATGGCTGTATTAGCTAAACTGCTTGTTGAGTGTTTGTTGCTTCCTTCTGAGGATGAAAAGATACGTGAAAGCATGTTTATCGCTTCCATAAGGAAGATGTACTGTCGCTCAGTTACTTTCATAGAAATATCGCTAATACTGCCTTGAATGTCTACACTTGAACTGTCAAGTTGTTCTTGTTGTGAGACTTGTATGACAAAATTAACATCAATATCATCTACAATGGGTAACGTTTGCAGTTGCATTTGATTGTTAGAGCGTTTGAAATAGAATTTGGATGTAAGGCTGATTGCTCTGATACCCGCTTTTATAGAGTTGATGGAGCGGTCATTCTCATTGACAAACGTGTTGGAGGCCCAAATTTCACCTAAATGAGCAACGACGAGATCTGATGAGCCCTGGTGGAACTCGGGAAACAGAACGACGGGCGTCTTTATCACGACGTCAAAGTGGGTTTTTGTAGCTGCCTCACTAAGCTGCTGTGCTGATTCCAAGGCAGCTTGACGAGCTATATCATAGGTTGATTTCATTTCGGCAAACTTGCTCAAGAACTGCATCAATTGATAAACAGGTGCTTCTAAAAAGTTGAATTGTGCAGAACCCATTCGAAGATACACTGCATGATCATAACCGGGATAGTCCTTTCTGCCATCATTAATAAAGGATGTGTACTTTAAGTCAATCAGCTCTTCGCCTTGAATAGTCAACAACTGGTTTGCCATATTTCTTGATCCAAGCGGCTTTGCAGGACTCACATCATCCGTTAAAGTGAAATTGGCAAACTTGGCAGCAACATTAACTTGGCCATCCGAAATGATGGTTGTGAGATCACCCAAAGACAATTCTCCAGTAGCAAGACGTTGACCATCGTTGTTTAACACAAAGTTGACACTGTCAAGAAGTAGTCTGACATACACATTATTATTGTCCTTATTTGACTGGTTTAGGCTTGGTATCTCTGGATAGGGTGTAGATGACGTGCGTCTTATGCTGGGTGATTTGGTGGCCTGCTGATTACTATTCTTCATGTCTTCATTATCCACAAAAGTATGCATGATGAAGTTATGAAGTGTAAGCACAGAACTACGTGTTACAATAAAGTTGAGTGTAGATAGAGTAGCGTGGATCGTTTGGTCAATTCCTTTATGCTTTGTCAAGTACTCAGGACTCTGCTTACTGCACTGTACGTATTCAATATTCACGAGCTCCTTTAGTTCTGATTCACCAGAAAGGCCTGACTGAAGAATACTTTGATCGGAGGTGACAAGGTATTTGAATTCATTTCCATGCTTCATCTTATCAGTAACGTCCAACGACTTGAGCGAAACATGAACAGACATGTCCATAGGTCGCATGTTATAATTTAATTTTAAGCTTTTCAAATCCACTTCACATAGCAGAGTTTCTTGCGTCTTTTCAGCCTTTTGAGTTTCAAGTATATTTGCAAGCACCTGGTCCACCTTAAAGTCTAACTCAAACAATCGTTCTTCGATATTAATCGCGTCTTGCTTTGGCTTTACACTGTAAGTAGATGTTGCATTTGTAGTTTGGGTATCCACCGTATCCGATACAGAGTCTGTATAGATATCACTCGACTCGCTATCACTTTCAAGCAACATATCATCATTTATGTTACTCCATAAAGGAATGTTCATCAATCTAAACAAGTGCTGATCTACTTGATTATTCATTGATGTCTCGTCAATAGGGCTGTTTGCTCTATCTCCTAGTATGCCAGATGCCTCAATAAGCTGAGGTAACTGCATAAGAGCCTTGTATTTTGTATCAGAAAAGTTGACTTTGAGCAAAGGCAAATGCCCAGATACTTTGAATCGAGGCATATCAACAGATTTACGAATGATACAGAGCTCGAGCAAGAACATCATGTCAATATGATCGATCAGATGAAGGTAGCTCAATTCTGGACGAGGATTACGTATTTGCACAAGACAGGTATCAAGCGAATCACCAACGAGAACTTTTGTCTCTGTTAATTGAATCGTGAATCGATCGTACATCAGACTACGGAACTGAAGGTTGTCTTCAGCTGACATCTCGGCTCCCGATTTTGATTTCATTTGAGTGCGCATTTCGGGTGAAGACAAGTTGCTTTCAACATTAATATGACCCGCGTCAATGACGATAGCACGACATGAGGTTGATGTGCAGCTATATATCAAATTGTATGTCAGTGCGCTGTTACACTTTTCAAATAGATAATACGTACTTTTCTGGAATAATAATAACTGGGGCATCCATATCAACCTTTAGATCAAACGTAGTATGTTGTTCTAATGCATACTCCAAACTAGCTTTTGTCTGTTTCTTGATGCCCTCAAATGTATCACCTGCTACTTCGATCAAGGCATTAATACTGTCTGCACTAGTCTCTGGTGGCGTAAAGAATACAATCAACTCGCGAATTATTTCAGGATTATAAATAATGTCAATATTGCGCATATAAAGCGCCGCTGCATTATCTGCTCGGTTGTCCAAAGGCTTATATTCAAAGGTCGCTGTGAAAAAGGGATCTTTGATGACGCCGGTTATATTCTTTAGCTGATTATCTAAAGTAACTGATTTCCTATGGCTAGTGTCCTTATCTTTGGCCCCCATTAGCTTATAATAAGGTGATTCTGGCCGCTGCTTGTCATACAGATTCATATCGCCCAAGGCAGCTGTCGCAGTAAATGATTCGACATATTTGGTAAATCCTAATACAAAATTATCAAATACAAGTGAGAGTAAATCAATTGGCTGTTCATGTGGATTTTTGCGAACATTAAATGAGCCTTGGTTGAGCACAACGTTTAGTGAAAGCAACATTGCCTATCATTTCGTTTAGCCAGTGATTATCATTCTTAAAGAACAACTTACGTCCTTTGGTAAGTCTACTGAAGCTGCAATCGCTGCTTTATCCGCATCATAATCAATAACGTCATAAAACTCTTGCTTTTGCTCTTCTGTTATGACC
The DNA here is from genome assembly GCA_025529335.1 of Rhizopus sp. PT2906. NCBI lineage: Eukaryota > Fungi > Mucoromycota > Mucoromycetes > Mucorales > Rhizopodaceae > Rhizopus > Rhizopus sp. PT2906. The sequence goes on from JAMYHX010000034.1 coordinate 132,330, forward strand.
AAATCGTCATCAGCTTCTCCCTGTATTATAATGCATATTAGCTCCCTCTTATCCTGAGCTTATTTTATGCACAACTTACACTAGACTGTCCTTTTCCAGTAGTACCACTACTTCCATACCACCAACTACTAATACTCCAGCTTTGATTCGCCTTTCTTTCCGCTTCTTCTTCTTTACGTTTCTTTTCAATAGCAGCTATCATACAATAAAATTCTTAGAACCCTATCCTTGTTTCGTCTCGTCTTCTCTTACCAAGTCGCGCTTTTTCTCTTCTAAGCTTAGGTTTCGCTAAGCTTCTGTAAAACCGAAGATCTTCAAAGCTCAGTTCACGTTCAAGATTCTCTAATTGTTTCAACTCATCAGGTGTGGCTCTGTCAAGTTTATGATTCACATAGCAATTGATATACGCTATACGGTCATCGCGTCTTTTTTTAAGCCGTTTCCAAGTCCACCGTTCGTTTCTTTCGCGTATCTCTGAAAGAACAGCGTTGCCTGCAAATCTGAAATATTCTAATGGGTGCGTCTTGGGTGTCATATCAGAAGGTGGATGAAGATCCTTGTACTGTTCTCGTAAATTGATCAGTACACTAGCCACAACCCAAATAATAAATAGGTTACCTTTTGCTTTTTTAGGTAAGAATGAAACAAATCGATCATGAGAATGGTGTCACGATACTGTTCGTTATCAACCGTAAAGGATAGTTCATCGAAAAGTAAAGATGCTTCAAGCTTGGGAACACCGTTGCCAAACTGCTTGTTGAACTTGACTCTTCCTGTTCCTGAAACGGGCTTGAGCACGTATTGGTGTTCTTTTGGTACATTTTCCTTTGTTGCAATCTATCAAAAAGATAAATCAGCATTTCAAAAAAAAAAATGGATACTTACGAGTGCCTTAAAGGATTCATGCTCAGTATCATCTGCTATAGAGTCAATATTTGTATCCCAATAGATAGAGAGCGATTCTAGTGTTGCAAGCTATGCATGACCATATCAGATGCTGCATTAATGTAAGCATATCAATTACCTTGAATATCGTATTCACAGCTTCGCCCATCGTATTAGGTGTCCAGTTCTCATCGGTAGTAATAGCCGACAGTTCATTCAGCGTGATTCCGGCTGCGAATCGATGCTGGGTTGACACATTGTCTTCATAACGAATATGGATATTCTTGATAGAAAACTGAAGATTGTTTAAAATTCTGGTAATAAGTTGGTTTGCAAACGTATCATTCTTGGCATTCTCAATAGCATTGTCCTCAATATGCTGCATCATGAGTTCTGCATTTTCCAGTTTTCTCATTTTTGCTTCATGTTCTCTTTCCGCAAGTTCTTCTGTCGTCATCTATATAAAAGCAATTAGCTTCCTTACGTATGTTGTTTGTAAACTCTCATTACACTTGACTCATTTCGTGGTACTGCCAAGACATACACGTCCTTGATGTCAATAAGCACTGGTTTTCCTCTTAGATTGTTCCAAGGAATTGTTAACGTGAGTTCACCAAGGTAACCTTTGTCGTAAAAGTGAATAAACTGCTACACACTATGGCTAATGTCTACCTTCTAAAACGTCGATTGGCAAATTCAATTTGTCTAGTGCTTCACGTCTGAGCTTGAGATCGCGTAGTTTAACCTCTCCTATAAGGATCGTTCAGACAACAGATCTCTGTTATAAACGCTTCTCCTATTATACCTGACCATATACCAATCTTTAATTGGTTATAGTTTAGGTTAGAAACATAAGCGCCCAATACTCTATTCAAGAGTGTTGAGACGACGGATTCGAGCATATTTTATAAGAAAAAGAAAAAGCCAGAAATTCTATAGTTTTATGCGAAAGTAATTTATGACATAATGCAAGTTATTTTTTAGGTCAATCTACCCTTGGACTTTAACAAAAGAAGCAAGTAGTACAGAATGAAAAAAAAAGAGAATCCCTTTGGATTTCATCTTGAGTTGCATACTTTTTTATGAGTGTTTCAGGTTGCTATGGTTACCTAAAAGGAAAGGCTTTAGTTCTTCCCTGATGGGCTTTAATTTCCCATTATGGACCCTACCAACCACTGTGTGTCTTAGTATTACAATGATTAAAAATGGAAATCAGTAGAAAATAAAATTGAAACTCAGTACCAGTAACGCACCACGCGTCCAAGAGGGCCCATTGTTACCCTGCTAACGCAACGACGACATCGAACACCCATTGCTTTGTACTACAGCTTTCATTTACAATACATGCATAGATCACTCGCCCTTAATTGGTAAGAAAAAGATGAAATGAGGAAACTGTAGATGAAACAAATGTGGATTAATCTCTTTTATTAAAGTTGCATAATCTCAGTAACATACTCTTGCAGCATTCACAGTACTTGCCCTCTCTCCCTATTTTTTATGTACCAAAGCTTTAGCTTGGTTCAGATAATCTGAAAAGAGTTTGACATTATTGGCGTGATGGAGTTGGATACATTCCATCTTTCCCGTTCTGCCAATTTATAGTCTGACTGCCATCTAACGACAATAGCTGTATACGATTGGCACTTCTATGATCTTGCACAGGTAATACTTTTTCTGTAGGCGTCTACCCAGGTTTAAAGTTGTTTGAAGCAGCTCCAGTTGTAATAAAAATGCAATAAATGATGACAACAAACATACCAAAACCAATCAACACACAGGCTCAAATGTAAGATATGCAATTTTAAGGAGATTACATTCTAGATGCGACCATTAGTGCATATGTAAATAAGGTTGATAAGCAGTAAACATGCCTGCATAAAGTTACATATCATGTGACTATAGTGCACTTTCTTTTGAGTTAATAAAAAAATCTAATCAATAAACAAGGACTCCTTTCCTCGTGTGTGTGTAAAAATGAACCTTAATATTTTATATCTGGGAGTGATACGTATTTTATTCACCGTAGTAATCTCTTTGCCTTCTTTTACAAGCACTATCACTGAGTCTACTTGAAATCAAGCTTCATTCATGGTTACTTCATCTGTACTCTCATAAAAAGCACGAATTGACAGTGTCGGGAGGGGGAGATTTAAGGAGCACGAAACCATGGTCAGTTACACCCCCGGACAGTGTTCCGAAAATAGAAGGTGTTCGTCATTTTGCATTCAACAGACATGTTCCTTAATGCCCCCCTCTCTCTCTTCACATCTTCCTTACTATTCCTTAACACCCCCTTCATTTAATATAACTCTAGTAATTATACTACATTATTGAGCGAAAAGGACCGAAGATAGAATTATCAAAGAAGGAAATCAGACTTTCCATTTTCATATACAATTATTACATATACAGATATTACATAAACATACAGAAACTAAGGAGGTGTGCATAAAGTGAGCATATGGGCTTGATGTATATTTCCATGGAGCTGATGATGAAGTATCTATGATCTTTTTTGCTTTTTTTTTGCTTTACTTGATGATGGCTGTTCCCTTTGACTTACAGATGCGTCCGCTTGTGATGTATCAAGACTTCTTTTCCTGTTTTCGGTCATTATTTTCCTACTCTTCTTTTCCAATGTATCAATCTTTCTTTCCAATTGCTTTACTTGCATCGCAAGGTCATCATAGGCGATCCTGATCTCCTTTTCGACTTCGGGATTGTTGATTATGTCTAGCGCATTTCCTTTTATGTTGCTATCGATACCCGTGATATAAGTGGTTTGATTTAAGCTAATTCTATCGTTTTTGGCAAAGCTAAGGGTCTTGAGCATCGGTCGATTGTCTCGAACGAGCAATGAAGGAGTTGCTGTGAACGTATAATCAGTTAAGAATGCGTTGCGTAAAGAATCAAGCACGATCAGTATAGTTGTAATTTCATCACTTAGAAACGAAATCTCTTCCTGCAGCTGCTCCACTTCTGGTATTTTGTGCCCCTGAGCGCTGTTATCCTTTGTGTCGCTTGGCCCTTGTTGTTTACTTGTGCCCTGGTGAGTCGGCTGCGATCGATTTTCATTGTTTACCCCAGACACTATATCAGGATAAATAGAAGAGGCACGCTGTACCCGAGTTGAGGAGTAGGTTTCTGTAGACGAGTAATTGGAAACGTTCCTGTCAAAGTATGATGTTGATGATGAAGGTTCGGCTGTCTCAGCCCAGGGAGAGTGGTTGGCTGCATGATATCCTGAATAGAACGACTCTCCATGGTAATAAGACTGTGGATAACTGCTATAAGCTTTGGTGTATAGATCATGTTGGTCATATAATTGAAAAGGTTCAGACGAATAAGAGTGCCGCCAATGGCCAGCTGGCAAATTGGATGGATGAATCATGTTATTCATAGGCGAGGATCCAGAAGAAGATGTCACAGGTGATTCGTATGTTTGTTTTTGGTCTTTGTGTTGATTAGGACACCTTTCTTCCATTGAGCATAATAGGTAACTTTAGAAGCAATTGACAAGTAAGTCTCTGCTTATAATACAATAGTATATCGTAAAGTTATGAAAAGAGGGAAGAAAAAGAAAGAAAAAAAAAATAACAATGACTGAAAAAGCACTTGTTATATCTGTAACATATTTTATAGCCCCCCCCTTTTTCCTAACAATCCTTAATTGGTGATTTATAATTCAAGTCAGCGCCACACTTATTAATAAATAGACTTGAACGTGTGGCTAAATGAAGAACCCCATGCAATGTAGATTGTAGATGCCATGATAAAGGAAAGAAAAAAAAGTTTTATAACCTGCAGCAGCGCCTTGGCAGGTTGCACAAACTATAAAACAAAATTTTAGGTAACAGCCCGGATAGCTCCGTTCTGATGGTATTGTTAAAATTACCTGATTTAGAATCATGCCCGTTGACGCTGTCATAATGAGTAAAAGTTATTTATGTCTTTAGATTTGCACATGGTTTTACCCTCGGTTACTTGGGTAGCATTTAAATTTGTCTAAATTTGTTTTTCACTTCATCATCATTTCCTATCGCCAAGTGTTTAGCTCACCCATTTAAAGTTGTGTTACACCATGCCTTTCCAAAGTAACTCGATGCCCCTTTTGGTAAGCACTGTTACGTATGTGTGCAGCACGGGATCCTGTTACACTCCATAAAGAGCAAGCAAAATTTTCATAGTGTTTATCATCTTTTTTTTTTCTTACTCCTTTGCTTTTTTTTATATTCTGTCATGAACTATGGTCTTTAATCCATTTAGAAGAAATCCTAAAGTCGACAGTCCAGTGAAAAGGTAACGTTTGTATATGAGAAAAGAAAATGGTAAAAAAATGGGGTAGCTAGAGAAAAAGGACCGTTTGCCCTTGATTAATCATCACGCAGCCAATTTATTTTATTCCCCATGGATATGATTTCAGATGCATTTATTGTCATAGAGATTAATTAGGTCCCTTCTCTTTTTTTTTCGCGTGCCAAGATGGGTATAATGCAACTAATGTTGACAGTTACTCTGCAAGGCTCACGATAGTGATCATAGGACGCACAGTATCAATGAACAACGCTCAGTTGATAGTAATTATGAGGAAAATTTATTGTTGGGGCAATGTTCAAGTCAATTGCTTGTTGATAGAGACTATTTAAAATTTTCACAATGATTATCTGGTATGTCCACCAGACAAGCGTAAATCAACATCTACAGCCTATCAAGAATGTACTATTAAATATGCTTAGACTGCTCATTACATTTAAACAACGCGCGGAAGCCATGAGAAATCAGTAGTAGCGTGTGCGAATAAAAGATAGGAAAAAGATGAGCATGGAAAGCTCTTGCTTTGATTAATTCACACTGCCCCTATTGCATAACGTGTTTATAATTAATGTTCTATCTTATCTTATTTTAAAAGCGATTGTGATTTATGGAGTTTACGTACAAATCATCTCCTTTCAACAGTTCAGTAATAATTATATACCCCTAATTGTGGTCGTTAACAATACAGTCATGTCTTAATATGATTGTTTACCTTATATCATCATTTCACGTGTATTTTCTGTAGATCTTTCAGAGAGCATCCCATCATTCTCCCCTTATCCTTAGAATCCCTTGCTTTCGATCAAAATATTATATAGTATCAAAAATAAATCCTTCTAATAGTCATGAACAAGATAAAAATTATATAGTCACAAGTAGTTAAATTAATTTAAGGTTAATATTTTTACTTAGGTCTTACGAATTAGCATTTTTAATAATGGGGTACGTGGTACCATAATAGGACATAAGGCCGAAGATATTACCCATAAAAACAAACAGACAAAAAAAGAAGAGCACCTGCTTTACTATGCAGTTCATGTTAGTAAAAAGAATCAGCAGACATCAATAATCTCATAGAACAAGTATATACCCAATATGTATATATGCTTTTCTTTTTTGGAGTAATGAGGCTTTTTATAAAAATTTATAGTAACAAGTAAGCAATGGTTAAGCCGAGATAGTAGCTAGGAATCATATACTTCTTTCTCTTACCTATTCGGAATATACGAAATCAACTCTCATCTGTCTACATTTAACAATAAAAAAAGTTATTAAAAAGGACAAATTCACAGCTTTATGAATAAACATGAGCTTAGAAAAGGAAACAAGTATTTGCTTGATTTATATCTGTGCATTAGTTTACAAAACTAAACTTGACAGTACACACTTTATTTAATACTTTGATAATAGCCTCAAATTTCCATAGTTTTTCATCTAATATTTTTGCCAAAAAATGCCCTGAAACAAAAGATGAGTATAAGAGACAATGCAGCTTTGCAACAATAGTGTAGATTTGCAAGATAAAAAAAATGAATAAATTAACTTTTCTGTGTATTTACTCACTTGCTTCCCTCTTTTTATGTCAAAAAAGCCCTCAAGGTAGTACATGTTGGTCCTACTGATGAATAGATTGATTATTAACTCGTAACGGTACGAAACATCGCATTTGAATGCGAATGGTACTATTCAAGCTTCTTTTTCAAATATATATCTTGTTTTTTTTAAATAATGACAGGTAATAGGAGAGATACTCTAGATTTCTTATAAAGAAAAAAAAGGGCTTTTATAGATAAATCAGATGTTCTTTAAAGGTATATTAAAGGTGGTCAAACATCCTCTTGATTTTAACAATAATCTCGACCTTGTTCAAAATCTAAAAAGGGAGATTTTGAGAATTTTCATTTTCCGATAAGAGGCGTATCGTGGACTCCAACTTATATGAATAAACACCAATCTACTCAGGCTGATAAACATGATTATAATAATCAAGGATAGCCTGAAGAAAGGAATTACTTATAAATACGGTTCATATGGAAAAATGAAATACATGTTACGTTTAGTGCAACTTGGCATATTGTCTTACGTTGATGCTGCTTATGTAACATCATAAAGATCGCTAAACATGAGATTTACACAAAGCAAAGACATGATTTTATATAGAAAATACCCTTTTTGCGTGTTTGCTTTTGTCTGCGTGTGATCTTTATGGAAATACCTTGATTCATTGTTCCTCTTTTTTTAATTGAAAATAGTGCGCTTAGTGAAAATAAACAAGCTAATTTACTTTCAAAGATAATAAACTATAAGCAACTAACAAAAATATTGAAAAGAAAGAAATACATCACAATCAGTGATAAAAATGATTGTGTGTGCAATCTATTTTAGGCCAAGCAAATCAAGCAGCTTCCCAGGAACTCCGCCATGGCTTTTCCCTTTACAGACCATAATAATATGGCCAACTCTATTGGAACAAAACGATTAGCTTCCGAGGCTTCCACTATATCAAATACAAGGCCTAGAATTACCAACATTTGGGATGCGATCACTCTAGACACATTGGATATCAAGGCATTATATCAATACATCAAATCAAATGGTGATGCTAATGCTGCCAATCCAGATGGCTACACCTTACTTTACCTTGCAGCCCACAACAAGAGTACAGAGGCACTTTGCATGTTACTGCTACAACAAGTTGATGTCAATAAAGTGAATGGTCCACATAATGAACTCGCATTACACGCAGCATGTGCCAAGGGACATTTGGATTCAGCTGAACTACTGATTGAAAATGGATCTCTTGTGAATGCTAAAGATTCTCTTGGACATACACCTCTTACCAACGCTGTATTTTCAGGATCAGAAGAGTGTATACAACTTTTACTAGAACATGATGCTGATGTCTCTGTGGTGGATGAGCAAGGCAATTCCCTGCTTCATCATGCCGCTAGTAATAATGTGACAAAAGCAGTTCCACTATTTATTAGTAAACACGTGCCTATTGATGCACATAACCAACGTGGTCTCTCACCGTTGGCTCTAGCCATCAGTTTTGGACACTCAGATGTAGCCATTGCGTTGATCGATGGTGGAGCCAATGTGAACGGCAGGACACGATTTGCTACTGTACTTCACTATGCCATCACATGGAATCGATTAGATGTGGTCAAGAAGCTAGTTGAACACGGCTGTCAAGTCAATGTAGTCAACGATATTGAAGAAACACCGCTATACTTGGCCGTTCAACAGCGAAAGATAGACTTAGTTCAGTATCTGGTGGACCAAGCAAAAGCAGACCCGTGTTATCCCAACAATGCCAATCTATCATTATTATATGCAGCAAGTCATGGATACACTGAAATCTGTAAACTGGTTTTATCTAAAAACACATCCAATTACTTTATTCAGGTGGCTGCTGATAAAGCTGCGCGTGTGGGGCACCAGTTGACAGCAAAGTTCTTAAAAGAGAAACTAGTTGAAGCAAAAGAGCCAACAAAAGAAAGCGAAGATATCACGTTTGAATCTCTTGTAAATACATTTAGTGATGACGACGAAAGCTAGTCCTCTCCATTCTTTCTCGTTGTGTCTGTGTGCATATAGATATAAGTGTGTGCGTGAGTGAACATGTGTGTGTGTGTGTGTGCGTGTGTGTGTGTGTACATGAGTGAATATATGAATTGTATGTTGATTCTTTTTTATAATAAAAGCAAATGTTTATTATTATTTTCTTTGAATCTAACTAGATTTCAGCGAGTTCACGAAGACGACGAACGGTAGAACGAACGGTGGCAGCAGCAGTAGTGCTAATATAAAGTTAAAAAAAAATGACATTTTAAAGAATCAATACAACTTACGAGACGGTATAAGCACCACCAGCCAAGACCTTCTTGCAGCCCTTGCACTTCCAGATACCAACAGCAGTACGCTTAACAGCGTCCTTACCACAGAAAGTACAAGTGTACTTGGAGTGTTGAGTGATTTCCATCTTCTTGACGGTCTTTCTAAGGGAGGCACCATAACGAGTACCGTATTTACCAGTGATTCCGACCTTCTTTGTGCGTTTGGCCTACATGGGTGTATGGTGTCAGATGGACGATGGATGGATGAGAAGAGATGTTACCATTTCGTTAAAGAATGAAAGAGGAAATTTTATTCAACATCTGTGCTCACGATTGATTTCATTACTCTCCTTCACCCTTCACTTATCTCTCTCGCTCTCTACTGTTGTTTATCCCCCCCCCTCATTCAAGTCTGGACCCAAGTGAAACAAGTTGCAGCAATGTCCGGCTCGGAATCCAAAAGAGTGGGATTTTTTTTTTGGAAATGAAGCAAAACAAGTATACAGCAAGGCGAATCAAGAAACCCCCCTCTTATACTCTTGAAGCATACATCCATAGAAATGGTAAATACATCATCCATCATCACTTCATCTACAAGAAGGCTTTTGTCTTGATGTCTTTTGATCGATCAGTTATAAACAAATTTCGACATGGAAGTTTATGGATCAGTATGAACAATAAAAGACAGACAGAGAAACAGAGACGGTGTGTGTGTGTGTGTGTGTGAGAGAGAAAAGAATTAAATGTCAACACATGCTTAAACATGGAATTCAATAACGTTACGACATTTTACTATCGTTTATGCTGATTGTGAAAAAGGACATACAAGACAGCAGCCTACTTTAAATAAAGAAAGGGAAAGAGTATATGCTTATTGACAATTCATATTTCACTAGGCTGCCATTAAAGCACACGAACTCCGTAACAAGAACAAGGCTGAGCTTCTCAAGATCCTTGACGAACAAAAGCAAGCACTTGCCAACCTCCGTGTTCAAAAGGTTGCCGGTGGTAGAGCCCAAGAACTGTAAGTGTGGTGTATAGATGATATCGCTGTAACTAACTCATTTTTAAGTGGTGAAGCCCGTAAGAACGTTGCTCGTGTCTTGACTGTCATCAACCAAACTCAACGTGAACAACTCCGTCTCTTCTACCAAAAGAAGAAGTACGTTCCTTTGGATCTCCGTGTCAAGAAGACCCGTGCTATGCGTAGAGCCTTGACTCCTTATGAAAAGTCCTTAAAGACTGTTCGTCAACAAAAGAAGTTGGCTCATTTCCCTCTTCGCAAGTATGCTGTCAAGGCTTAAATTGTTGATGATAATAAAGGACCCTAAAAAAGAGAGCATCATAGCACCCCCAATTATTTGTTTTTATTATATATAGAGTCAATATGAGAGAGTGTGCGTTAATTCATTGTTTAAGAGAGTAGTGTTTTTGTTTTAAATGGAGAACTACTTTTTAAAGACGAATAATGAAACCAATATTGTGTATATATACACCTACTCTTGGCTATTTCTCTTTCCTCTAATAACACACTTTACATTCTTTCACCCCCACACACTCCTTCATAAACCAAATGTCCCAACTTGCACAAGACTATGATATTAATGAATCACAAAAGCAAGATCTAATCAAGTTGCAAAAGAAAACCATGATGAACCCAGTCGGAAGAGTTCGTCGTCCTCGAATTCGTAAGAGAGATCCCAATCATATACCTCGTCCTATGAATAGCTTCTTGTCGTATCGTACAGAAATGCAAGCGGTCATCAGAAAACACTGCCCTCTGGCTAATCATCGTGAAATCTCTAAAGTAGTTGCCAAGTGGTGGCATGAAGCATCAGATGAAGAAAAGCAGGTCTTTCGAAACAAGGCAGAGATAGCCAAGGATGAGCATACAAAAATGTAAGTCCCCTTTTATCTAAATATATAAAAAAACTTATGCATTATCTTAGGTACCCTGATTATAAATTTAACCCCAAGAAGAGAAAAAGCACAAGTAGCAACAAGAAACCAAAAAGAAAGATTGCTGTAGCTGAAGAAGAAAGCCAAGATAAGCAAGAAAGGCAGTTTCAAGAAAATAATACAGAAAGGACCGCAAGTGTTTCAAGTTTTGATATATCTCCTGCTGATAGTACCTTCAAGACTCCAGCTACTTTTTTTGAAGAAGACATCAAGAAACTTGATCATCATCCCTGTATGCAACAGACGAATGGCTATGATGGCGATATTATTGGCTATGCAGAGGGCCTTACATACAATCAAACGCACATGACGCAGATGCACACGTATACTCAAGACGAAAGACACATAGGAAATGAATACCTGTACCAAGACTTTGTTATGTTCAGTAATCCTTCTCCTGCCGTTCAGGTTACCTATCCATATTGTTATGATCCGATTATGCCAATGGTTATGCCGTCCTGCACTGCATGTGATGTGGCGCCTACCAGTCAAACCTTATTTATGCCAGAAAATGTTTATACTAGTCTGCCTACAACATCGGTTATCTCACCTTATCTGTTGCATCCAGCCGACTACTGGCATAACAGCAGATTTTTTTACTAATTCATGTGTCTATTCTTATTATTATCGTTGTTTTTGCTGTTGTTGTCCACACGTTTGTTTTTTACTAAATGATAAATAAACTAGACATGGGCTTTTTACTTCTTATACACATCCAATGCATCTTTGTTGTTGTTCTATTTATTTCTTTCTACCTTTTTTCCCTTGGATAAAGAAAATTATGCCAACTAATGGGATATATTTTGAACACGGGTATCCATGATCCATGCCTAAAGTTTGGCTGCATCAAAAAGAACTTGTTTTAGATATAAGGATCTTTTATCATCTTTCCTTACACTTGTCACAACTAATTGCTATAGCAGCCTCACACGTTAATCCGCTGATCGTCTTAACTGCTTTCACTGTAGGGGCTATAAAACAAAGAAGTATAACAGTATAAATCATGTATCATTTGTATCAGTTCCTTAAGTTTTTTTTTATCCATAGAAAACAAATTTAACCAATTAAAATAAGAGAAACGAGAGAGAGAGAGAGGGGGGGCCCCTTTCTTTTTCTTTTTTGAACCCTATATAAACGCTTCCTTTTGTTATCATAATATTTTACATCAAAACATAAAATGCCGGGAAGCATACGTATGCCAAAAGGAACAGAGCATTTCAAAAAGATACCATTTCAATTTACAGAAGAAAGTATGAAATACAATCGTGCGAAAAATAGATTAACTTTGCATTAATACAACTTAATATAGTAACTTCAAAAAACGTCTTTTTGAGATTACCTGATGCATTTTCACCTATGGAAAGAATGATCCTTCAATCCAATGGTAATCTTCAAAGGCTATTGTCAGCATACTACAATGAGCCAAGTCAAGCAGAGATCATAAAGAATGATATGGTCATGTCATCGCCTTTTGCTCAATACGATCGCGAGATGCACATGTTCTTTGCTAATCAATATGTGTATAAAGCAGAGTCATTTCTAGTCGTGAAGGATAAAACTGTGCAGGATCTGATCGAAAAGCATAAATACGGACTAGGGCAATTGTTTAGGTAACCAAGGTATTGAACTGTTTTTTTTTGTGAAAATTATTGACTGCGTAATATTACAGTCACACCCATTCTCTACCTGAATTTACCATTCACAGCGTTGGAAGATATGGTGACTCCAAGGGTGCTAGCTTTTGGAGAGATTATAGTTTGGTCATACCAAATGTTATTGAATGCTTTATTAGAGAAACATTTAAAGAAAACCTGTTTGAAGAATTCAAAGGAAATAGAACAAATGGCACAATATGGTTTTCAAAGGATGTTGTTACTGAAGAAGTAGATGATGATAATAAATAAAACAAAGAAATTCACTGCGGCACTTTAATTTATTGTGGGTAGAAAGTACTAGAAGAAAATAATTTCATGCTTGTCTATGATTTGTTAAAAAACTGAAGAGGGGAGAACAAAAATTTTGATCAAACTGTCAAGCTACTCTTTTTCTCTTTTCTTTTCTTTCTTCCCTTCTCAATCATAAAAATGACTGCCGAGACCGAAACCTTTTCTTTCCAAGCTGAGATCTCTCAGTTGATGAGTTTAATCATCAACACTTTCTATTCAAACAAGGTATTATAAGAAATATTTTACACACACACACACACACGCGCGCGCGCACGCGCGCTTTAAGAGAGATGGTATGCTTACATGTTTTGCATAGGAAATCTTCTTGCGTGAATTGATCTCAAACTCCTCTGATGCCTTGGACAAGATCCGTTATCAATCCTTGACTGACCCCTCTGTCCTCGACAGTGAAAAGGAACTCTTCATTCGTATCATCCCTGACAAGCAAAACAACATCTTGTCTATTCGTGATACTGGTATTGGTATGACCAAGGCTGATTTGGTCAACAACTTGGGTACCATTGCCAAGTCTGGTACCAAGGGTTTCATGGAAGCCCTCTCTGCAGGTGCTGATATTTCCATGATTGGTCAATTCGGTGTCGGTTTCTACTCTGCTTACCTTGTTGCTGATAAGGTTCAAGTCATCACCAAGCACAACGATGACGAACAATACATTTGGGAATCTGCCGCTGGTGGTTCTTTCACTATCACTCGTGATGAAGTTAACCCTCCTCTCGGTCGTGGTACTGAAATGCGTCTCTTCTTGAAGGAAGACCAAGTAAGATATATGCATATATATAAAAAGAAAAGAAAAGTTCTAATGATAAATAGCTCGAATACCTCGAAGAAAGAAGAATTAAGGATATCGTCAAGAAGCACTCCGAATTCATTTCCTACCCCATTCAACTCGTTGTTGAAAAGGAAGTTGAAAAGGAAGTCGAAGGCGAAGAAGAAGAAGAAGAAAAGGCTACTGACTCCAAGATTGAAGAAGTCACTGACGAAGAAGAAAAGAAGGATGAAAAGAAGAAGAAGACCATTAAGGAAACCGTGACCGAAAACGAGGAACTCAACAAGACCAAGCCTCTCTGGACACGTAACCCCGAAGATGTCAAGCCTGAAGAATATGCCGAATTCTACAAGGCTCTTACCAATGACTGGGAAGACCACTTGGCCGTCAAGCACTTCTCTGTCGAAGGTCAACTCGAATTCCGTGCTATCCTCTACGTTCCCAAGCGTGCTCCCTTCGACATGTTTGAAACCAAGAAGAAGAGAAACAACATCAAGCTCTACGTCCGTCGTGTCTTCATCATGGACGACTGTGATGAATTGATCCCTGAATGGTTGAACTTTGTCAAGGGTGTTGTTGACTCTGAAGACTTGCCTCTTAACATTTCTCGTGAAATGCTCCAACAAAACAAGATCTTGAAGGTCATCCGCAAGAACTTGGTCAAGAAGTGTCTTGAAATGTTCCAAGAAATTGCCGAAGACAAGGAACAATTCGATAAGTTCTATGAAGCCTTCAGCAAGAACCTTAAGCTCGGTATCCACGAAGACACCCAAAACCGTGCCAAGCTCGCTGAATTGTTGCGTTACCACTCCACCAAGTCTGGTGATGAAATGACCTCTCTTAAGGACTACGTCACCCGTATGCCCGAGAAGCAAAAGAACATTTACTACATCACCGGTGAATCTCGCACTGCCATTGAAAACTCTCCCTTCTTGGAAGGTTTCAAGAAGAAGGGTATTGAAGTCCTTTTGATGACTGACCCTATTGATGAATACTCTACCACTCAATTGAAGGAATACGAAGACAAGAAGTTGGTCTGTATCACAAAGGAAGGTGCTGAACTCTTGGAAGAAGATGAAGAAGAAAAGAAGAAGCGTGAAGAAGAAGCCAAGGAATACGAAAACTTGTGCAAGAGTGTCAAGGATATCCTCGGTGACAAGGTCGAAAAGGTTGTTCTTTCTCAAATCTTGACTGATTCTCCATGTGTCTTGACCACTGGTCAATTCGGTTGGTCTGCCAACATGGAACGTATCATGAAGGCTCAAGCTCTCCGTGATTCTACTATGTCTAGCTACATGGCTTCCAAGAAGACCTTTGAATTAAACCCCAAGCACTCCATCATCAAGGCTCTTAAGGCCAAGATCACTGCTGATGCTAACGACCGCACCGCCAAGGACCTCGTCACCTTGTTGTACGAAACCTCTCTCTTAACCTCTGGTTTCTCTCTTGATGATCCTAGCTCCTTCGCTACTCGTATCAACCGTATGGTCTCTCTTGGTCTCTCTATTGATGAAGATGAAACCACTGTTGATGAACCCGTTGCTCAAGCCGCTGCTGAAGAAGTTGCTGAAGTCTCCAAGATGGAAGAAGTTGATTAAATTGTACAGTTTATATAGATGTAAAAAAAAAAGTTTAGTGTTTATATAGAATGCTTTCTTTTTGTTGGAAAAAAAAAATAATAAATGAAAATATCTTCTGTTATCTTGTGTAAATCAATCTTTGCTTTCATTAATCGATCTGACGGTCTTTTTATATGAAGGGCCCAATTTGTATGGCTCACTTTAACCACTTGGTATTGGTTAATCTAGCAGTAAAAGCACAGCAAACTGCATGATTTGTGCTGAAAGAGTGTGCTGTTAGGATTGTGGCTAGATTCAGTGATCCCATAAGTGTTATCACTGGTGGCATCAATAATAAGGTCTTTATCAATAGCGGAAAGAACCAAAATAAGAGGAGGGAGTGCTTTTATTTAATAATCAAATACGGATACATTTAATAAGAGTTGCAGCAATACCAGCAGTTGCCAACTTTAGATGGCCAATAGCCTGCGGGGCAATAAGTAGGTTGACTATAGTAGCATTCTCCGACGCAGGCACCTTCAACAGCAGATTTAGCCATAAGAGAGCCAAGAAGGAAAAGAACAGCAGAGATAACCTTCATTCTTTAAACTTGTGTGTGATAAAGTCAATGGGAATAGATCGAAGCCCTTATTTATACCCGAAAGCGTGGACATATTCATCTGAAACACGACTAGATTGATTATCAAGGTTTCCGTTTTAACCCTGCATATGCTAACGAAGCATAATGCAATTTATTCCTATGGGAATGCATTACATAGATATCATAACCTTAAAGTAAGCCAAAGTAGACAGCAGACGAAGAAGAACATTGATCTATGGAAGACAGCGTATAAGCAATATGTGACATTGCCTGTTTGGAGTAGCTAGACAAGACATTGGTTGAGTCATCTTTAAGGATTACAACATAGAGACAACAAAAGTATATCTTTGTGAAACGCTAGACTACCATTGCATTTGCATGAATGCTTAATAAACTCAAAATGATGGTATAACTACACGCAAGTTCCTACTGCCTAAAGAAGGGAACATTCAACTTTATGCTGCCACTTTCTCTCAAGAGAAAATTACATATAGTGAATTGTACGTACAAGCATAATATGCGCTTTATGAAAGCTTATTTAGTATAATAATAATGAACCAAGTGACCCAGTGACTTTATGTTTGTATTTCTTTATGAGCTACCATTTTTGGAGAATTGCATTATATCCTGGATATCATTAATGCGAGCATAAGGATTTCACCAACGTATTTTATCCCTGTCTACTAGTTTCTATTTTTTGTAGGAAAGAGCAATAATGAAACCAATAACACTAATTCAAGAGTATTGCATGTATATCTTGTTATTTCTTCATGATTCAAGGGTCTTCCGTCTCAACAGTATGTCCTGACCTTTTTGTTGTTGTCATATCTACTTGCATTCATGTTCGGAATGAAATGTCAATATCTCATCTTTCTAAAGTGTATACAAGTTTTTGTTCTACAATAGAACTCTGCAACAGCTGAATATAATGATAAAAATAGATATTTTCTTGGCTCTTTTTTTCATTTTACTTTTCTTGACTTCTCATATGGAACCACCTCCAGCAACAAACGAACCTGTTATTGCAGGTTACTTTGCTAATTGGTAACATTGCATAACAAAGGCAAAGCGAGGAACTTAACTCAACTGACTAGAATGTAATAGGGGAATCTACGATAGAAAATACAATGTTGTTGATGTAGCTACTCAAGCCAATAAATTGACCCATATTCTATATGCATTTGCTAATGTCCAACCGGATGGTCAAGTTGTTCTTGGGGTAATATAAATTATTACACGATATAGAATATAATAATAATAATTATAAATATAGGACGCTTATGCAGATATTGAAAAGCATTTTCCAGCAAGTAAAAAAAAAAAAAAAAATAAACAAATATAAAACCTCTCCCTTATTCATACATAATATGTAGACCAAGCAGTCAACCGAAAAGAAGATGGATGGAATGATCCAGGCAAGAACCTTTACGGTAACTTTAAGCAGTTCTATTTACTCAAACAACAACACCGTCATCTCAAAGTGTCGCTTAGTATTGGCGGATATACATGGTCCACTCACTTTGGCGCGGTTGCGCGTGATCCTCAGAAACGCAGATTGTTTGTAGATAGCAGCATCAAACACCTAGCCAACTTGGGTCTAGATGGGCTAGACATTGACTGGGAGTACCCCAAAGATGATGAGGAAGCGTTTTATTATGTGCATCTGCTCTATGAGTTGCGACTGGCGCTTGACAGATATCAACAACAGTGCCAACAACTGAATCAGTCGCGACTATTACTCACAGTACCCGTGCCTTGTGGCCCTGATCATTATCGTAAATTGAGATTGACCGAAATGCAACCTTACGTGGACCTATTTTACCTCATGGCATACGACTATGCTGGCTCATGGGATTCTGTCGCAGATCATCAAGCGGCTGTTTATGGTGGCAGATTGAATACAGAACAAGCAGTACAGCACTATATCGCCTGTGGTATCCCTCCACATAAGCTAGTCGTAGGCATGCCTTTATATGGTCGAGGATTCTGTAATACGGCGGGGCCGGGTCATCCTTTCCAAGGACTGCCTCGAGGTACCTGGGAAGAGGGCCAATTTGATTACAAGACATTGCCAAAACCGGGCGCTGTAGAATACCACGACTTTGATCGACTAGCTTCATGGTCTTATGACCCTCAGGCTCGTGAATTTATCACATATGATACACCTCAGATGGTTGCTGCAAAGTGCAATTACATACAACAAAGACGGCTGGGTGGTGCCATGTTTTGGGAACTAAGTGCAGATTGTCCTCAGAGAAGTCTGGTCAACGCGGCCTACGATGGCTTAGGAAGGCGGTTAGATCAGGTACCTAATCATTTGGATTATCCAATGAGTGAGTATGACAATGTACGAAACGGTATGAAATAAAGCATCTATTTTGGCAGATGATTCTCAAAGAAGACCTGTTATTACACTTTATTCGTACATTGATAAAATAACACGACCAACAAATGATATAAATAAGAGCCCATCAAAAGAATAGGATAGCTTTTTTTTAGTAAATCAGTCGTTGCATTAATCTATAAGCACTTTTATTAAAAAAGGGATTTATTAAAAAGAGAAGCAAGAAAAATGAATAAACATTTAAAAGAGACTATCAATGTCTTACCCGAAGTGTATCTTGAGTGTAAGCAGCAATAACTAGCTCGGAAAAGCAAGAGAAGACAAAAAGAAAGAGCAAGAAAATAAGGTTTGAACAGGTTGTGGGTGGCATGGCACCATAGATGATATTTGGACAAGGGAAGGAGAGGTTTATACATCATTTTTGTGAGCTATCCGATACCTTTAATTATATACCAGAGTACTTTCACCCAGGGTAATTAAATATAAATAATAAACAATTCCATTTAATGAGGTATAATCGAATAAAAAGAAGGAAAAAAGATTTTAAAAAGGGAGTCAATATGAAAGAGTATATACACATACATGCAAAAAAAAACGATAATAAAATAATATGATGTCTAACGGAAACGAAGGTAAAAGTTTACGATTAATGCAGCCACCAAGAGAACACAGAGGACAGCAGGGCCCCACAGATCATCATAACGACCCACAATACGACGGTTGATCATCCTAAAAACAAAATTAATATACAAAAAATAAAACAAGATAAAAAAAAACTTACCATGCACGACGTTCAAACTGATACAAGGCATAGATAGCAATACCAGCCGAAATACCGATAAAGAGAGCACCAGCAATACGAGACACTTGATCACCAAAGTTGAGTAAATTAAGAGCCACTGACAAGAGTAAAGCACAAAATTGAAGCCAAGCGATAAAGGTACGTTCATTTGAAAAAAACACCTTGGGTTCTACCTTGACCTTCTTGACAGGGATAACCGCATTGGGATCGTTGGGGTCCTTGACATACATGCCTGAGCTTTCAAAGAGTCGTTTACCACCAGAGCCATCGCCCATGTCCAGACGAATATCTCCATTAGAGAACACGATCGCTTCGCCAAGAGGTCCATCGGGATTTTTAACCCGTTTTTCCTTGAGCGGGCCGTAATTGAGCGGATCATCTCCCTTGACAACCAGAGTAGACTGCATACGATGAGGACGATTATCCCAATCATTGATCGATTTATTTCGGTCAAGAAGGGCCTTCTTTGCTTCCTTGTTGTTTTCATTGACCAAGTCCATTCGCAGTTGCTCAGCTTCCATGGCACGACGGTATTGACCATCGACCAGTGGCTTGAAAGATTTGGAACGACTGAGACCAAAATTGGAAGCACGAGGCTTCCGAATATCAATTTCCATTTCAGACAGCCACCAGGGTAACAGTGGCAAACGGTCACGGAAGAGATAAGACGCGCCATGTAAATATTTAGAGAACCGTGGCACCTCATGGACAAGATGTGAATCTAACAACTTTTTGAGCCACTCAGGGGTACTGTTTCCAGGTTCTACATTTGCTTCTAGAACTGCATAAGGGAATCGCAAAATCTCGGATTCATGTAAGTAGCTGAATGGATAATCGATGCCAACATCTTGTCGACGCCAGTCTTGAGGTCCTCTACGTCTAGCCCTCATAAAGTTGTCTTCACGCACAAATGCCACATCATTATCAATCTTGACACGCACACGTGGGTCTTCTGGCATTTGGAACACAGTGCGGTGATAGAACACACGGCAGACAGGTTCCAGTTGTTTGTCTCGAATGGATGTTTGAATACCGTTGGCAATAAAGTAGGCTTGGTCGACAAGTTTAGGATCTACGCCCTTGGCTCGTAATCTGCTGGTGTACTCTTGTGCGCTAAGAGTGCCTGTCATGAATCGATGTACGTCATCTGCAACTAACTCGATGCGGTCCTTGACGGAAGCACCGTCGAGCCAATGAGCCTTGTGTGTGCTTCGTTCAGCAAAGACAGTCTTGTTAGAGGTTGGACCATGCCACTTGAAACGGATCGCTTCGGCACCTTCATCACGCTGAAGTACGCTTGTATAAAGACCAAACTCTTGATTATCTAAATAGATATTGGACACCGCGGCATCCGAAGGTTCGTATCGCTTGTCTGAGTTCTGGATGAAGACAGGTAAATGAAGCATGATGATCGATTTGACTTCAGTAATATTATCCGGATGAATCCAGTATTTGGCTGTAGTATCATCATCGTTCAATCGCTGAACATTGTTTTCATTGAAAGGACTTGTCGCACTCTTGGGCCTCTTTCCACGTTGTTTACACAGATCGAGTAAAGCAGAAATGAAGACGATAGCAACATCAAATCGTTGCTTATCCAACGGTTTTGCCCTTAATTTTGGAATATATTCATGTTGTAAGTCTAGGCCAGTGTATTTGTCGTGTTTTTTAAGTATTTTTTGAAATCCAATATAATTTAGCCTTGTAAATTTTGCCAAGTCATTTACATCAAACAGAACCTCGGTTAATGCATCCTCCATAATTGTCCAATTTTGGTCAGACGACCACGAGGGATTATTTATAAACGTTTGGATTGTCCTCTCACAATAGCTAATTCTTGCTTCCACCTCGCCTAATTTTGCAGTTACAAAATCATAGACCTTTTCTAGCTCATTATCCAGCTTTCTAACAAATTCTTGTTCATCCTGTTGATTCCATGTATGATCTAACTGCCTTGAATTTAAGTCATTCTTTAAGACATCGTATGAGATATAAGATAACTTCCACGGTGGAAATATTTCTTGTTGCAGATGCTCAGCAAATTTCATATTTTACACACAAACAAAAAAAAAAGAAAGAGAAAAACAAGAAAAGGATTTTTTTGAAGTTAAAAATAGTAAATGCTCATTGTAATTTTAGTCAAAAAAAAAGTCCGCATACCTTTTTCTTGGACAACCAATGATACTGTTTATGATGACATCCATATACAAAAATAGTACAAGAACAAGGGGCGTAAAAAGAGATAAAGAGATATGTGTGTGGTATAAGGAGAATATCATTCCTCTCCTTTTTTATTATATTTCTTTGGTGTATAAAGGTTTCATCAACGTCATCACCATGAAGCAAAAAGTTTTACATGTCGGAATTATTAGTATTGTTTACACCCAAATAAGTATTACTTTGTGGTGGTGTATTGAATCGAAGAGCAAAGTTAAGCTATAAAGATGAGTTTCTTTTTTTTTATGCATGTATACAATCAAGTACTTACAACAAGGGCACCGATCAATAAGATACACAAAAGCACGGGTCCAAAGATATCATCGAATCTCAAATGAGGTTTGGTTGCTATTCTATGCGCTCTCCAACGATAAAATCCAAAGGAGTAAAAAGAAAACAAGAAGGCAATACCAAAAAAGACGGCTCCCACAATACGGTTGACACGATCACCAAAGTTCAAGAGAGTAACAGCAGCCGACAGAAGGATGGTAGCAAAGTGCAACCAATGAATAAACGTACGTTCATTAGCAAAAAAGATTTTTGGCTCAACCATCGCGCCTCCTTCCTTGTTCTTCTTTTTCTTCTTCTTTGGTTTTTCCTCTTCTTCGTCTACTTCTGCACCCAGCTTTTCTTCTTCTGCCTTCTTTTCCTTTTTGTTCTTTCTGCCTTCTTCCACGATCGTAATGTCTTCACTAAACAGTCGTTCCTTTTCCTTTTCATCCTTTTCGACTTGTAAATAAGAAGATCTTGGCGTATGCTTACCACCAATGAGAAAATCGGTGGAGGCTGAATCCAAAAATACCGTCGTCCTTCGTCCATCCGTGGGCGACATGACTCGACTGATGGAAGAAGCAACGGTGGGTGATAGAGGACTATGTTGTGACCAGATGGGATCATCAAATGGGTTACTTGCTCGAGACGCAACCGAGCATCGATTGACAGTGCGTTTGAAGCCAGAGCTTCGTTCTAGCTGAGATTCAAGGTAGCCCATACGATACTTACCATCGATCAGTGGTCTCAAGCTCTTGGACCGAGAGAGTCCACTGAAATTGCCTGTAGGTTGTTTGGCGTTACGGATATCGAGTTCGAGCTGTTCCAACCACCAGGGTACCAAGGGCAGCCTTGAGTTCCAAAAGTAGGCAACACCTTGCAAGTATTTGGAAAATCGAGGTACTTCATAAACCAATCGTGAATCTAACAGTCGCGTGAGCCATTCAGGAGGAGGTGTCTGGGTTGTGGTCTCCATGATGGCGTAAGGAAATGAGTAGACCTCCTCCTCAGAGTCAAAGGGATAATCCATATTCTCTCTTCGCCAATGTCCTCTCGGTGGATTCTCGCGTATAAAGTTGACATCTGTGTCAAGTGTGATGATGATGCGTGAGTCATCAGGAACCTGAAAGACAGTGCGATGATAGAATACTCGCATCATCGGCTCGAGCTCCCTTTCCTGTATTGACATTTGAATGCCCGAAGCAATCGCATGACACTTTTTCACTTGCTCCTCAGACATGTTCTTCTTGTCACGCAAGTCGTTGGCGTACTGCTCAGCTGTATAGGTGCCTTTGATAAACCCATCCACTTGATCTACATTGAATGAAATCTTGTCCTTGACGGATAAACCGTTCATCCAAGGTGCATGGTGTGTCTTGCGTTCGATATAAACTTCCTTTGCCTCATTTATAGGTCCGAGCCAGCGACAACGAATTGCCTCGGCTCCTTCGTCTCGTTGAAGTCGGTTCTGATATAGGTCGAAATAAGGGTTGTCAAAGTAAATGCTGGATACTGAGCTATCTGATTGTTCAATTGGTTTGTCTGTGTTGGATATAACGACGGGTAAATGAAATAACAAAATAGCCTTCAACTCTGTAATATTGTCAGGATGTACCCAAAACTTGGCCTTTTCGAATGTGCCGTCTATATTTGAAGGTGAAGGGGGCCTTGCCTTTCCATGAAGTCGACAGAGGTCATGAAGAGTGGCTATTTTGACAAGAGCGAGATCGAATCGTTGTTTATCTAGTGATTTTGAACGTAGCCAGTAAAGTAACCGAGAGTGATCAAACTTGGTTTCGTTTATTAATTTTTGTAAAGCCAAGAAATTGTAACGAGTGTATTTTGAAAGGTCGTTCAGGTCAAGTAGCATCTCTGTTAGTGCATCATCGGTTGTTTCATACACTAAAGGTGATGTCACATTTGAAAGGCTTCGTTCACAATAAGATATCCTTGATTCTATTTCACGCTGTTTTCTATTAATAAATAACTCTACTTTGTCTGCTTCTGCTGATATGATGGATTCGAACTCGGGCTGTGATATGTATTGATTTTTTAAATTGAATTGTATTTCTTCATAATTGACATATTCGCTTCTCCAAGGCTCATAAATATTCTCTTTAAATTCTTGTTCAAAATTCATTTAGAAGAAAAAAATAAATAAAGAAAAAGAGAGTCTTTAGCGCATTGTACCTAAAAATATGAATCAACTCCGTTTCTTATTTGTATCACCATTGTCTGATTCATGTGGCTTATGCTTGATTAGGCTCATCAGAAACAACAGAACATCTTTATTCTGAAGTCAACATAAAAGGAGTACAGTTCTTGTGTTGCTCAATGATACAAGAAAGATTAAAGATTTTTTTTGTCGTACAAGGCTTGGCAGATCCATCCCTACATATCCGGCACTCTGAAACCCGGGCTATTTTTTCTAATCAGGAGAAATACAAGTCCTTCATAAGCATGACCATTGCATTTTCTAACCTCTTTTTTGAATCATGAGTGTATTTGAATAAACAAGTTCTAGTCACATGATCGCCAAATCCCTCCCCCCCCCCTTGACAGATCAATAATACAAGTGGATAATCATATTAAACTTGACCGACACATTTTATGCTTGTCTACTTTAGACTTTGTAGCCTAAACCTTACTATGACAACATATTGGAGAACAACAAAAGGGGAAGAGGCCATTTTCGTTTATAAACTCGTTCGAACAAAAGTCGGTTTCCAGACTAAAGGCAATACAGACTTTTTTCTGATGTAATTCGTTCAATGGCTCTTTATTCATTCTTCTTTCAGCATAATCAGGTATTTTAATAAGAGAGAGAGGTACTTTTACTAGACTTACAAGAAAGCGGTGGCTTATTGACTACGTCACAAACCTTGAATACCTTTGCTCTCTCTCTCTCTCTGCTTCTCTCTCTTTTTTTTCTTTCTTTCTCTTTTCTCAGTCGGCGGTCAGCTCCCATTCTGTTTCTCCTTGCGGCCTTATTTTTTTTATTCTAAAACGGTTAAAGCCACTTTTTAAGTACCTTTTTTTTTTTTTTTTCTAATTGCCATCAAAAAAGAGAGAAAAAGGAAAGTTATTTTTTTTCTTCCCTTTCTTTACTGCATCCACCTTTGGGCTTAATATTAACTATTGATATTTGTATGTATTTACTTTCTCGAGAAAAATAAAAAGGTGATAATTAATGTATTGATTAGGAAATGAGCAACTGGCAGCCTCAACCACAAGGTCTATCTGACCTTTTACAACTTTTGCGTGAAGCTATTAATCCAACAGATAGTCAAAATGTTCAACAAGTAAAAGAACTGAACATACATGTTTGTATGTAAAAACTAATACTCGTTTTTTTTTTCTATCTTAGAGATTAGAATACTTTAACAAAGTTCCTGACTATAATTCCTACTTGGTTTACATTTTAACTCAAATGCCTCAAGAAGATCAGTACATTCGTTCTGTCGCAGGCTTAACTCTCAAGAATAACATTCGCTCATACTATCCTACTATTCCTCCACAGGTTCTTGACTATGTTAAAGAATGTTGTCTTCAACATATTGGTGACAGTGAAGTAGGCAAACCTGTCAGTTTAGTGATTGCAGCTATTGTTCAACGCGGACAGATTCAAAACTGGCCACAGGCTATTCAAGTCTTATTGGCAAAACTGGATGATCCTAATCCCATTGTAGTTGAGGTAATATTTTGGGAAAGAAACAAGAAACAAAACTGACGGTGTTTATAGAATGCGTTTAGCACTTTCCAAAAGATTTGTGAAGATTGCTCCCGCGACTTGGATACAGTGATTGGCGGTGTTCAGCCATTAGAATTTATGATTCCCAAGTTCATTGCCTTCTTTGACCACCCAAATCACAAAGTGCGTCTCAGCGCCATCTCATCCACCTCTCAATTCATTACGCTTCGTTCGGAACCTCTTATGAAACGTATCAACGAGTTCTTGAGTTCTCTCTTCAAACGTGCCACGGACGATAATATCGAAGTTCGTAAAGCGGTATGCCAAAGCTTAGTTGGTCTGCTCGAGATTTGTCCCGATGTGCTCTTACCTCACTTGCCCGATTTAGTCGAATACATGCTCTTCTGTACCCAGTCCGATGATGCCGACTTAGCCCTTGAATCTTGTGAATTCTGGTTAGTCTTTGCTGAACAAGACGAGCTCCGAGAACAGCTCCGTCCTTATCTCCAAAAGGTTGTGCCTGTTTTGCTCAAGGGTATGGTCTATTCCGAAATGGATTTGCTCACCTTGGGAGGTGATGAAGATGATGCTCATGTTGCTGATAGTGAGCAAGATATCAAACCTCGTTTCCATAAAGCCAATGTCGTTGGTCATACCGATGGAGAAGATCAACAAGGTTCAGAAGATAAGAAGCTGCATGATGACGAGGATGATGAAGACGATGAAGATGATGATGAATTTGATGAGTTTGAAGATGATGAATTCTATGGCGAATGGAATTTGAGAAAGTGTAGCGCCGCTACCTTGGACGTGCTCTGTACCTCCTTCAAGGCTGAAGTTGTCCATATTTTGATTCCTCTTCTCAAGACTGAATTAGAAAGTAGCGACTGGCTTCATAGAGAATGTGGTATTCTCGCTCTTGGTGCTGCTGCTGAAGGTGGTATTGCTGAAATTGCCCCTCATCTTCATGAACTTGTGCCTTATCTCTTGAATAACTTGAATGATCCTAAGGTATGACCAAACACATTCTTGTCATGATAAAACTGACTTAATTTGCTTCAGCCTCTTGTTAGATCCATCACTTGTTGGACTCTTGGTAGATACTCATCCTGGATCGTTCGCACAAGCCAACAAAGCCCAGAAGCTCGTCAACGCTACCTTGAGCCTCTTGTTCAACTTTTATTGCAACGTGTATTGGATAACAACAAGCGTGTACAAGAAGCAGCCTGTTCTTCTCTCTCATTGCTGGAAGAGGAGGCCACTGTCGATTTGATCCCATATCTTTTGCCTATATTGACCACACTTTCTGCTGCTTTTGACAAATATCAACACAGAAACTTGTTGCTCCTTTATGATACTGTAGGCACCTTGGCTGATGTTGTTGGAGAAGCTTTGAACAATCAACAGTTTATCGATTTGATCATGCCTCCTCTTATTAGAAAATGGCAAGCAATCCATGATGACAATACAGACCTATTCCCCTTGTTAGAGGTATATTAATTACAGTATAGACTGTCTTGTAACTAACGCATACACAAGTGTCTTTCATCCATTACAACTGCTTTGGGTAAAGGATTCAAACCATTTGCTGAACCAGTTTATAGACGCTGTGTTCTACTTGTTTTGAAGACGTTGGAAGAGTGTCAAGCATTTTCCATGGATCCTTCTTTAGATGAGCCCGATAAGGACTTTATGATTGTTGCATTAGATTTACTCTCTGGTATAGTACAAGCCTTGAATACGGATGCAGAGCCTTTGGTTGCAAGCACCAATCCACCTGTTGTTCAGTTCTTGTCCATCTGTGTTCAGGTAATAATAGCAAACGAAAGGGTAATTTTATATGTGGCTAAATGTCTGCTTAGGATGAAGTAGCTGAAGTTCGTCAATCTGCTTATGCTTTGCTCGGTGATCTTGCTATCTCATGCTTTGAACATATCCGAGCTGTCGTACCTCAATTCATGCCACACATTCTTCAGCAAATCGATCCTCAAGCAGAACACTTGTCTGTTTGTAACAATGCTACTTGGGCAGCTGGTGAAATTGCACTCAAATGGGGTAAGTAAAAAAAAAAAAAAAAAAAAAAAAAAAAAAAAAGGCAGTAAATGAATCTGTTCTCTCCTAGGCACTGAAATCAGAGATTATGTCGAACCCTTGTTACAACGTTTATTGCTTTTAATCATGAATCCTCAACTCCAGCGTACACTTTTGGAAAACGTCGCAATCACGGTCGGTCGTCTTGGTCTTGTGTGTCCCGACTTGGTTGCACCTCACCTTCAAGTTTTTGTTAAGCCCTGGTTGAATGCCCTTACACCTATCCGACCTAATGATGAAAAGTTGACAGCATTCAGTGGTTTATGTGAAATGATCAAGATTAATCCTCAAGGCGCAGTTCAGGTAAGAAATAGTAACAAGTAAATATATGTAGGATACTAAACTTTTTATTAGGAATTCCCCTTATTATGTCATGCAATTGCTAACTATCAGACCGCCTCTCCAGCTTTACACGAGTCCTTTGGCAATGTAAGTTTTGTTATAAAAGGAAAAAGAATGATGAACCAACACTTTATAGATTTTGATGGGATACAAGAGTATGTTTGGTGAAGCACAATGGCAACAATTTCTAGCTTCCATGCCACCAGAATTGAAAGCACCCTTACATGAACGTTATGGTATTTAAATAGTATACATATTAAAAAGAAATAAATTCCCCTCCTCCCCTTGTATAAAAACAAATGCTCGGATGTGTGAAAGATTCATTTCAAATATGGAAATCGGGTTTTTACCAAATAAGGCTAATGTAAAGAACCAAAAGCACAGACCTACCTGTTGACCATGCAATATGAGAGAAGCTAAATAAGCCAAAGAGGGGCCATTTGAAAGATAAAAAATATAGCTCGTGTGGTATTTTCAACAAGGCTGCATATATGAGCATTCAAATAAAAAAGTCATTCTTTATACTATTATCAGCCATTGACAAGCTCATCATGTAAAAAAACTGGCAAGTCTACTGTGGCTCTTGTGTTTACTTTTATAGATATCTTTAGCTACACATAACGACTTACAGTTTGCTTTGAAAGTACACATGATATTATATTGCAAAATAATATGACCAAAGTATGGTATAATACCTCTTTATATATATATATATATATATATATATATATCATATATACTGACAGAAAATATGTCATCAACTTCATTCTTACAATACGCAATCAGTATTAAATGAAAATTGATTCTGACTAGTTTGATTATTGACAATAACATGCTTAATTCATATTGATTTCCTCTACTTTAACGTATTTAGATATACTTGTAATTGTTCCATAATTTTTTATTGAACTTGCAATTGAAAATTATTGAGAGTAGTAAGCTTGTCTGCGTAATGCAAATAGTTATTGTTGCTTTGAGACATTTCTTACAAAACAATAATAATGCAATACTGACTTCAAGCGTAAAATTTAGGCGCATAATGATGAAGGACAAGGTATGGTTAGCATCTTCCCCTTAAAATCAATACATGAAATATATATATAAAAAACAGCGCCTTTAAAAAGTTCCAGATGCACTTTAGAAATAAATATAAAAGCATCCTCTACATTAAATCTACAAAGTAACTTGAAGTACCAAGCCTTGTAATTATTAATGGGACTCATGACGGACATAGTTTATAGCTTCAATTCATTCAAAGGTACAGACATGACGCTCAATTTTTAAATAAGCGCACAAAAGCGACTAAAATAGAAAAGCCAAGACTCATTAATAATAGGGAGAAAATGAATGAAAGCAAGAAAAAAAAAGATGCTAGGGAATCAAACTGGAAAAGGAAATATAATAAACGATATTATGTAGAAAAAGTGTAAAATAGCCAATATAAGGAAAGTAGCGCTGTCAAGTCAGAAATGATGTTTTGAGCATAATTTATAATCACTAACACTTTAATTTTATAAACCACTTTCTATATGCCTTCTTCAATAACAGAAAATGGTAAGATGCTGAGAAATTATTCTAGAGACACGTAAACTAGGATATACAACTGTATAATCAATCAAATCTGTCACGGAGATCTGCTTACTCCGATTTAATCAACTATAGTAACTGTGCCAAAGGAGAAAAGGCTTTGTTTAATTTAATCATGCTAAGAGAGAAAAGTATAGCTATCAATAATAGCTTTACATCAAAACGCGTTGACTTCCTATGTCTTATACGATCATGCTTATAGCGAATGAAACAGAAGTAAGGCACAAGTGCAGCCAAAAATAGGTCAGTTACAGGGCAAACGAGTCTACTCCTCCCTTGTTAATCATCATTATATTTTCATTCATCCAAAAAAAAAAAAGTAAATTGTCGGATTTCTTAAAGTGTCACTTCCCCTCTGCTCCCTCTTCATGACATTAATACTAATCTGGATTTTGATCTTGGCATCTTTTCTTTGGCAGTTGCTTTTAATTAAAGCAAAGCCAATACGCCAAGAGTTACCAACATCCGAAAATGATTGTGTCGCACATAGATAAAAATCATCGTACCTTCATGCAGCAAGTGTAACACGAAGATTCTGACTTTTTTTGAGAGTCCTTAATTAGCAAATTAGATCAAGAGCAAACGAACTCAGTTACGGATATAAAAAGAGCGAAATCAGTGGCCATGTCGGTTTTATTCATCAACTTTTCTTATCAAAGTCCTTTGTTACCATGAAATTATCTGTTTTCGCTGTTGCTGCTGCTGCTCTCTCTACCCTTGGCCTCGTTCAGGCACTCGACCAACCTCACTGCCGCACGACCTACAAAGGTAAACACTCTAGTCTTTGCGTTTTATTCCATCTACATGAAATTTAATCATTGTGCTTGTAGCTGTTAACGGAGATACTTGTCAATCAATCGCTAGCAAGCATGGTATTACCAAGGATCATCTTTCTGAGTGGACCAAGAAGATCAATGCCAGCTTTGACTGTGACAAGGTAAAGCCTGGTGATTTAATCTGCTTGGATGTAAGTATAATATACTTTTTACGCCTATACATAATAACCTGATGTTATTATGTTTCATATAGTATGAAGACTCTACGGAAAAGATATCTGTCAAGAAAGCCCCTGCCAAGAAGCATACCACTACCAAAAAGCCTGTTCACCCCAAAAAGCACACCACTGCTAAGAAATCAGCCCATGCTAAGGGCAAACGTGAAGTAAAGGAGCCTACTGACCACAAGAAGAAGCCTGCTCATCCCAAGAAGCACACCACCAAGCCTGTTCCTCCTTTCAAGGGTCATGCTCGTGACTAATGACATTAGTTTTAACTAAGCTATGGATATGTTTATCTATAGTTTACGAAACTTTATTGTTTGAATTTAATAAACCAAAGAAGTGTTTCTTCATGCGCTTTCAAACATTTTCTTTTAGATAGAGTTTATTCTGACCGAAAAAATTATCGAGAAAGCAGTAAGTTAAAGAAATGGCTAAAAAAATGTATGTGTTATCCCAACAAAATGTAATAAAACTTGTTTAATAAAAAGATGCTTTCCAAGAATAAGGATTTACATTCAGCTCTGAAAACGCAAACTGAATCATTCTATTACAGCATACGCACCACGTGTGGACTTGTAAAAAATCATGAGCTGAACTATAATAGACTATTTCAAGATAAAAGAAAACGAAAAGTTCAGAAACTACTAATAAACTTGTAAATATTAACTGTTATTACAAGCATTTATTGCGATTTTCAATTTTAGTCTAGTCATGTTGATGGGAATTGAAGCATCAGCATATTTTACACAGGAGATATTATCGAGTAATAGCCAAGAAAATATTGATGTATATACCTACATTAATCTCTCTCGAACCTTAAAACTTTATTTTACATTAAATCCGAAGGAAAAAAAACACACATATATTTAAAAGCGTTTAACAACATTTTCCATTTTTGTTTTGCCAAAATTGTCATTTACTTTAGTTTATTTTTTTTCGTTTTTTCTTCATCAATAAAAAGAGGTTCAAGCCCACCATTTGAAGGCGATGGGGAATTTTCTTAATCTTTTATTAAAAATACTAGACATTATGCCTAACCTTTATTGATAAAATATCAACTCATTTTTATAGGATTAATAAAGAAATATCTCTTTTTTGTTTCAAGCGTAACAAAATTAAAAAGACAAAAAAATATTGTAAAAATTATTCTATACAAGTTCATGGTGGATTTCATAGTTAAATTAAGCAAATGATGACTGGTACCTTCAAATTATTTTTTTTTTTGTAAGTGTGTTGACTGCAAGATTTAAAAATAATGCTTCAGGATTCGTCTGCTTCTTTTTTCTAGTTTCCTTTGTTCACTGAGAGTTCCATGGCAGAGTAGATGGCACATAATGCACCTGGATGAACCAGGAACCTGCTCTGGATGCTGAGGAAGCACCACTGCACGAAGCAGTGGAGAACGAGGAGAAGGCGGAGAAATTCTTGTAGGAGTGCCGCTGTTCAACCAGCGGCAGCTGATGGCTGACTTGGAATCGCAGATGCAGGTTGCGCTGCAGAGCTGCTAGCGAAATCAGAGGCATTAGGACGAACCCTTTTATGTGACTCCCTCGGTACTTCCGAGCTACCAGTTTTTCATTTTTTTTTTTGAAAGCTAAAGAAAAAATGGTATCCGACGAGGGGAAATTAGTGCATCTTAGCTTTTTTACCCTTGGTTTTGGTTTTTTGCTGGGCTTCCCTTTTTTAGGTTCGTCGTAGCTGCGCAGTGATCTGTTGTAAAGGGAGTATGAGATAGAAGTAAAAAAAAAAAAAAAAAAAAAAAAAAAAAAAGGATAGGCTTACTTGATTCAGGCATTTAATGAAGCTGTCATATGCTATGTCTTTAGAGAGAGAGAAAAGTGAGAGTTGCTTTTCAATATCTGCTCTAGCCCTGAGTTTCGTTTGTGTACCCATGGATCCCATTTTTACTACATATGATTAGATTTTTTTTTACTTTATCTTCCCATTCTCTTTTTATGGCACCAATATTGCACTTGCTTATAACACATACATCATTTGGTACAGCACACTTTCGCACGCCCCTATAGGTTATTGTTACTGTTGCGGATACTTAAGGATTATAGCAATAAGCATAGAATAATTATAGTCATGTTAAGCATAACCTGAGATTCAAT